>JAPYZP010002212.1:0-14026 GCA_030522985.1 Torymus sinensis
TCGCTAATCTTTGCAGGTTAGGAGCACCTACAAATGTATACATATACATTCCGGTACAGTAGGGGGCCTTTTTGTACCTCTTCTCCTCCGGTACGTTGCTCTTTCTCTCTCTCTCTCTCTCTCCGTCTCGCTCTTTCCCCCGCGGCGCCGCATCGATTTGCCTCCTTACATTCCCTCCCGTCTTCGCCGCCGCACGCACACAGGTACCTGCACATTTTATAGCGTGTGTATATAGAGGAAAAGAGGGAGAAAGAGAGAGACACGTAGCAGGCGGCATTCCACGAATAATTTCGCGCACACGCGAGCGAGCAAGTGTATATGTTGGCGGCACGGCGCCGAGTGGTTTATACGCATATATATATACGTGTGTATATGCACGAGCGCGCGCGTTTTCGTCTCGCTCTTTTTATCTAATCGCGCGCGCGAGAGAGTGAGAGGAATGTTGTGACGGCCGCGAGAGAGAGGATGTATAATATTGGCGAACGGAGATCGATTGATACGGTCTCGCGCGGCTGGAGCGAACTGTAAAGTGAACATTTACACGCTTTTAGATTTGGTATTGGTAAAAGCTGTGGGTACTTGCTGGGGGTGAGGGATATGTCGTTTGGATTGTGGAGAGGATTTTGATGGGGTTGTTTTTCTTTTTGGACATGAAGATCTGGTACGACTGCAGTATGTCCAGAGAGAGATTGCAGTTCGTTGAGAGAACATGAAGAGCAGCTGTAACAAAGAGGATACAGCCAAGAAGTATGCTTCCTCATCCATTGCAGACACTGCTAGGAGCACCAAAACATCTGTTGGTGTAAGTGGGTTTTTGACATAATTCTTTTGAAAACTAGGATGGGTTGTTCTACTTTTGTACGTTTGGTTGGTTCCTTAATTAACAATTTAAATATTATGCTATTTTTATGGTCAGCCTATTGATTTCATTAGTGTACTTGAGTTGTATTATATTAGGTTCAAAACTATGTAAGCATTTTATACTAGTATAAGTTA
Organism: Torymus sinensis; assembly: GCA_030522985.1. Classification (NCBI taxonomy): domain Eukaryota; kingdom Metazoa; phylum Arthropoda; class Insecta; order Hymenoptera; family Torymidae; genus Torymus; species Torymus sinensis. Next base: position 997 of record JAPYZP010002212.1, read on the forward strand.
ACTTGTCTATTGATTTAGTAGTGCACTTATCAGATTATTTATTTACACACTTATGAAGTCTTGCTAAGCAACTTTCTTTCAAATATCATTTATCAAAGTGTCTCCAGTGCATTAGTGCTGTTGATATAAAGAAAGGACTCAACTGTAAAAAAACTTATAACAATGAATTTTTTAATGTAATTGTTGCTTATAAATATGAATGAATAGTGAGCAAATGTATTTTTTCTTGTTGCGTGAATATTTTATAACTTTAGAAGCATTTTAAATTGTTTACTTGTGGAATAATTTATAACTATTTGACAAACGATTATTAATTCAATACAGAGTATGTAAAATGATTATAACTCTTGTTATTTAAGTCTACAACAAAGTAAGTAGGTGTTTTATTTTCAGGCCAATCAATATATGCAGCCTTGGCAGCAACAGAGAAAAACTGTAGAATCAGCTAGATTAGATGTTCCAATTGACAAGTCTGACAAAACAAATTCAAAAGAAAATTTTATTCCTCATCATTCCATACAGCCTTGTCCTTTTAATTTTTTAACAGCTGTAAAGCGAAAACTTGCCCTTAGTGGAAATCATCCTGCATGTAAAAAGGCTTATGAGTCAGATGGAACTGAAAACGTGCCTGAAGGTACAATGGATTTTATCAAACCTTTAAAGGTACCTGATTTGAAGATTTCACCTAAGGCTGATTATTCGTCTAGGGAAAGTCTTTTATCACATGAAGAACTGTCGAAAAAAATTGAAGCTGTTCAGAGAGATGAAATGGCATTGAAGTGCACAGATAGGGTACCAAGGAAACTTGAATTTTCTTCATCTAGTGCTACATCAATGTTAAACTACGAAAATATTGAGCCTCTCAAAATTCCAGATGTTTCAATATCAAAGAAGAAGGATCTATCCAGAGATAGTTCTAGAGAAAAAGAAAATAGATCTAAAAGAGTAAAGAAAGACGATCCCAACATGATGAAAAATAATGATGATCTTGAAAAGTGGTCCAAAAGTCACAGACACATATCCAGAAGAGAAATCGCAGACTCAATAGTTAATAGAAAGTTGAAAAATGACCGCATCTTAGCTCATGGACCAAAAGACAGTGATGTCATTTTGAAAAAACCAAAAAGTAGAAATGTTGTTACTTCTACTGTGAGAAAAGATGATGACAAGAGACTTAAGTATTCAAACATTCCAGCAACTAAACCTAAGAAAGAAAAAACTTTAGAGTCTAAAAATAGAACTTCTAGCAGTGAGTCTTTATATCCTTTAGATAAAGGTACACGCTTACATGAGAAAATTTTAATTAGAGAAGGTTACAAAGCTATGATTTCTGAAATTGGTGATAAGAAATACAAAGATGATAGTCAAATTACTAATTCATCAAAACAGTCAGAAGATCAAAAATATAAATCACATTCAGACACTAGATTACAAAAGCATCAGAGTAAATCTAATTCAGTAAAGCCCATAGAAACTCTTACCCAAAATCGTAGTAAAGGAGCTTCAGATAAACAGAAATCTTTAAGTAAAACAGACTCAAAACCTTCTTCTGAAATAAGTGAAGATCTTACAACTGCTGTTAACTCAATAGCTAGTCTAGTAAAAAGTCAAAGTTTGGCCACTGAAGTACAATCTTCAGTACCATCAAAAAATAAAGAAGTTGAAAAATCTCAGTCAAGTAGTAGAAATACTGAAGATCCTAAATACTCTGATAATTTTTCACATGTAGCCTCATCTAATTCAATCTCCAATAGTTCAATTATTGAAACAAAACTTTCTCAAGATACTTCCTTGTCTGATAAACTTATGGATCCTATGAGAATTTCCTTTAGAGATGAGAGCTATTCAAATCAGCCCGAGTATGCTGAGCTTAAAACACCAGATATAAATCTTATGATTCGTTCTAAGAGAAGGAAACAAGCATTACAAGCAAGAGACAATGATAATGATTATAAGGAATCCAAATCAAGTCCCAGCAAAAGTAGTCAAGAAATTGAAGAAGCACAACTGGTAATTCATGTCTATTTTTTTTTATAACTGTTTTATTATTAAGGAAGTATTTTAATTAATTTGTTGTTTACAGATGCATTTAAAAGCCGAAATGAATTTATTAGACTCATTTAGTGAATCTCTGAGACAAGTAATTGATGTTGAAAGGTCAAGACTGTCTAATGATGACGTAAAAAAGCAATCAGTATCTTTACAAACTGACTATAAGGATGTTGAGTCCAGTAACATTGAATCTGAATCTTTTGATAGTAAAGAAGACGATAGAAATAAAATTGAAAAAACTACTGTTAAAGTCGTGGAAGTGCAAACTCAAACAGCGAACGATATTGCAACGCAAACAGAAATGACGCTGTGCCAACGTGGAGTCAACACTAGTTTAGAATATTCAAGAATTTCTATTGATCCAGATGATATCCCACATCTCTCGTTAAATTCTGAGGATAGATATGAAAATATGGATCGAGTAGAAAATATTTCACTTCCTAGTAAAATAAGAACGATGTCCGAGATAAGTTTACACGAAACTACCTCTTCCATAAAAACGGAAACTGGCACAGAAATCAGTATTTCCACACGCGACGTTACTTGTTCATTTAATAAATATTTAGATTTAGAGGTATGTTTTATTTTCTTTCTTATACAAAAATATGCAAAGATATTTTAAGGAGATATAACTAATTTATGTATACGTTTTATACTTACTACTTCTCGAGATAAACAGTTATGATTTTAAATTTACATTACTTTTTTACATCAAATTTTATTTTATTTTTTTTTTTTCAATAGATAGAACAATAAAACTTATTGAAAAAATTATAAAACTTATTTGAAAAATAAAATTTTATTTAAAAAGCTTTATTGAATTAAAAATTTAAGTTATTAAACTTAGTCTCTTTTTTTTCAATTTTACTGGAATGTAGGATTCCTTATCTTATACAAATAACCAGCATTCTGTAATATCGCGTAAGAATACGATAATTCAGAATTTTTACTTCACGTTAAAATGAAACCATTTAGAGTATAGAATGAAAAACCCCCTAAATTTTCCTTGAAGATCTTAATATGTCATTATCTTGTGGAACTTAGAATTCTTAGATTGAATTTCATTGTGCACGTTTTAACGCAGATGGCGCAGCTGATAAAAGACGAGAGGCAGAGATACGATAAGATCGAAATGTTGTTTAAATCACGCGAGAAGACCTTGAATGATCGAACTAAGAAGTTAGTTAAATTGGAGGAGCAAAAACGCGCGCTAAGGGATACCGGTCAAGACAGCCGTATCAGTTCCGTCAAAAAGAAGCAGCGGGCCCTCCTGCTGAAACTGCAACAAGAGAAAGATGAAATGAACAGGTGAATTATAAAGTCTTATCGACGCAATTGAAGAAATAACATTCCTTCTTATCTATATATAACATGTTTTTATGTGCTTATATTAAAATATTTTGTGTTTAATTTGGAATATTTAACCAAGAGAATTTAATTGGATCGTTTGTTGAATATTTCCTCATTTGCAAATTAGGTTTTTGGTATTTAATCTTTAAAAAAATATTGAAATATTTTAAATAAATATCTCTTGTTATGTCAGTAAAATTTTTTGAAAACTAGTTTACAAAACTTTAACATGATAAAATTTCATCTTCATTTTTTACACTTATATCATAATAATAACTGGCGTTTGACACCAAAATATTACTTTTTTATAGACTGAAAGAACTTCATAAAATTGCTAGTCAAGAAAGGAAACTCATGCTGCAAAAGCAACGGGACATGTTTAATCCTGAAATGTCCACAAAGAATATTCTGAATAAGTTAAAGAGAAGTGCCGACAGTCAGTCGCCAAGGCGGCTTTCGGGTCCCATGAAGGGATACGATATTCGCAGTAATTCATCGATAAGTTCGCTAGTGGATTCCGATAAGTCACAGTTCGATCGTTCTCAGTTAGACTTTAAATTGAATTTATCTGATATTGCGCCTCAAAGAAACGATCAAACGTGTTCAAGGCTGGAATTGGATTCTTCTTTAAAACAGGTAAGTTTAAAATACGATATATATCGTGTATTTTTATTACATCATCGACTTCATAGAATTTAGACTATATGACATTTTCGTAAGACAACTTGAATTGTTTGTCGAAAGGGTAATAATTTAAATGTATTAATTTTTTTTGCTATACATATAATTATTTTTATAGTAGCATATATTCTCTTTATTATAAAAAAAAACAATTTTGTTATAGTTAAAAAGGTTTTTTTACATAGACTCGGTGTTTTTAATTTTCGACTCATCAATGCTTTTTAATCGGCGTTTATTATTATAACTCGTAAGTGATTATAATTGTTTTATTATTTTATAGGGCTTACATGGTGCTGACAATATCGATAAAAAATTATCGAAACTTGAAGTTAGTAAACAACAAAAGGAAGCAGCTGCTGCTAAATTGAAATATGATCTCAAGGCACGAAAATTTGAGGAGAAGATGCCAAAGGCTGATCTTCTGAAATTAAGAGCTCATCAATACGATTTAGACGCTCTATTAAAGCACGGTGCATCGGCAATGAGTTTAATGAAGAACGATTGTCGTGAAAGTTTGACTCATGATGACGATGACAAGTCGATTTCTGAGTACGTCAAGTCCGAGTCCGATGCTTTGATCGAAGAGTTCACGCAAATGTGGAAATCACAATTTCCTGATTTACATCCAGAGGTATGTATTCTAAATATAAATTATTAAATATTGTTCGCTGGCCATTGATTATAACTAATATATTTTTCCAATATAATTTCAGTCGCTCAATTTGCTCGACGCACCCGAATCACTGCACGCGCTGAAGGAGATTCACCGAGCATCCACATCGAAAAGACTCGACAAAGAATCAATAAAAAAGCTCCAACAACAGCTCGCCACAGCCGATAACAAAGGAGCTAAGCGCAAAGTCATAAAAAACCAAAAACCAAAGCCTTCCCAAGTTCTTGAGTCGACATCCAAATCGGAGGACTCGCACTACCTGGACGAAGCTTTCCGACCGGACACGGCCAAGCGCTCCAAGCTAGACAACAGTGAGCAGCAGTCGGACGAAAACTACCAGAACTCGATTCTCGAGGAGCTCGACCTGAACGAGAGCCAGAGCTCGCTGCGCGCTCTTCTCAGGCATTCCAGTCTCCTCAAGGAGCGCAATCAGCAGCTGCTGCGCGACATCGCCGACGAGCGCGAAAACGCCGCCGCAGCTGTGGACAATTCCGAGAGTCCGCTGTCGCAGAAGGAGGACGAGGAGACTACGAGAGCGGGTAATACGTCGGCCAGGTCGCAGCTCAGTCTAACGATATCGCATCAGAGCTCGAACGACAGTGATAGGAGTTACACGAGGTCAGTCGTCATCAGAGCCCAGCAGGATCATCATCATAGTCAGCACTCTGGTTTGAAGGCGTCTAAAAAACTCGAACAGTGAGTATATACTTTGTTGTTAGCGTCTGATTCATAATTAGTTATATAATTGGTTTCTCATTCACAATTAATTACTATTTAAAACGTTTTTCTTTTTTAAATAAATTCTAAGCTTTTGCCTCTCATATTAAAAATCTCGGTATTTATAAAAAAATTAGATCTATTAAAAAACGATTAAATATTCGTATTTGGAGTAGCCTTTTAAATTCGTCATTCAATCCGCGTGAAAACCTTCTATAAAACCAACCCAGACGCGCCTCGTTCTGTCTCTCTACCCCCGGCCGCCTCGTCGTGGCGCGCGCTCGGGGCGAAAGAGCACGAATACCCAGACGTGCGAGCGCGCGCGCCCGGCGGCGAACCACCGTGCGTCGGGGGCCACGCTCTATAGCTGGACACACGTATATGCGGCCGGTCTAATTATAAACTCGTCGCGTGTACACAACGACGAGCGAGAGCCCGTAAAAATAGATCGCTTGCTCTTTCTCTTTCTCTCTCTCTCTCTCTCTCTGTCCGGCGCGATGCTTGCATCCCGTAACGTCTCGTGTCGAGCTTTTCCGTTAATGTGGAAAAAAAGGCGCGAGAAAACACAACAAGCCGCCGCCAGGCACTCCGAGTTTAGTCGCATATATCACGGGTGTTACCAATAATGACGCTGCTCTCAACTGCAACGCTGATTGTCCGGCAGAATACTGAAGGCGCGTGAGGCCACGCTGGTGTCGAGGCGCAACTGCGTGGAGGAGTGGATCGCCTGGCATGCGCGTCTACGCGAGGAGGAGAGTCGCGTAGCACGAATGGAGCAGGCGGCCTACAAGCTCGTCAGTACCACCGCCAAAGCCCTGTCCTCGCACAATGGTAAGATATGTTATATATTGGCCGCGATGTGGATTTTTGCATGTTCTCACGACGGGGGTTTTTCGTTTCCGCGGTTCTGAAAAACGCCAGTGCGCCCGGTTGTTTGTTTACGAGGAGGCGTATTTCGGTGGGTGACCAGTGCTTTTTCGTATAACCAGCGGCGCACGAGTTGAGACCGCAGTGAGGTACAATGTGCAGCGTTGCATGCGTAAATTTCGCGAAAAAAATTCATTATTCGTGTACCAAAGAAATTCTTTTTTTTTTATGACAATAGAAGCATTCCAATAAAAGGTTTTTAAATTTTAATAGAAAATTTTTAAACATAAATTTTTCGAATGTATAGTATTATAAAGTATTTTGCAATGTTGGTAGTATTTGTGAACTGATGAATATTTTGAAAATGTATATTATATAGTATTAAATACATACACGAAAAAGTTTCATAAAAATATTAGGATTCCTAATAAATCTTTTATTTGGTCAATATCCGCAATTTTTAAGAGGTATTTTTCCTGTACCTATATAAAAGAAGAGTTTATTCATTTAACATAATGTTAAGCTATTAAATTATTTCCGATATGTGTATTTTAAATGGCCCTCTATTATAATACAAATATTAAATACAAAATTAGTAAGAAAAGTTACATTTCATGGAAGTCAATCATAACATACATAACGAATTTCAGTAATAAGGGTTTCAAAATTACATTACACTTTCTTGATTTTATTATCTGTGAAATTCATTGTCCGTTATTTGAAAGTAGATTTCAGTTGTTATCCGTTATTGGATTTCCATGAATTCGTAGAATCTACTTAGTAATATTTCTACTTAATACACACTATTGTTTTGTATATTTTTGTAAGATTTGCCATAATGTGTACGTTTTAATTATTACCTTCTTTGTTAATATTCTAATTGAACAAGTTGAGAGTTATCAAGTGTCAAAGCCTTTTTTGACGTCACGCCACAGACAAATTCCACATTTTGACGTCACGCGGTAGTAATTTTTAAACCGTATCTTTAAAATATTTAAAATATTTGAAGACTTCACAATAAAATCAAGCATTTGCTACATTGAAAAATGAAAGAAATTATTTTAAAACTAAAATACATTGCTAAATTAATTTTTTAAATAATTTTTTATTATTTACTTTAGATCTGTAAGTGTTTCATCCTTATAAACATAAAAATAATTCATTATATTTGATAGTATTTATTTACTATAAATGAGAATCGTCATCTTTTTAATTGTTATTTGTACGATTCTGATATAATTAAATTATTCAATTAATAATTCTTTAAATCTGCATATTTTACACATTTCATTTCCTGGAAAGTCGAACCATCTGTCCTGTATCTTTTTGGCCATAAAGAATTGATGTACAAACGTAAACATTTTTTACGTTGATTATTTAAAGGAAATTTGTTTTGAAAACAATCACCTTTCAGACACAACAGTTTCCTCGGACACGAGCGATGTCGAGGGGAGAATCGAGCTGCTCACGCAAAAGTTGGCGGATCGTCGTTTGGAGATGGCTCGGCTAAAAAAGGAGGCACGCAAACAAGCTAAGCAGCGACTGAGGGCATTAGAAGCTAATCTATTAAATCAAATTAAGGTAAATATTACAGTCATAAACCAACAATACATTGCAACGGTGATTTCGTGGTATTTATGTTTTTAATCATAACAATTTTAATTTCAGAAATATGACGCCACAATTATTGATATGCGCAAAAAGCTGGAGTCAAGAAGGGCGTCGAGTAAAGAGAGCGACAAATTAGCTATCGAATCTAAGTCTGTAGTAGATTTTAAAGTACCTGAAATCCCTATTAAGAAAATACAGGAAATATATAAAAGTAGTGACTTGTTACGGTCAAAGTCTGACTCCGATATAATATCGAAGAGAAGTCAAGGCAAACATGAAAAATCAAAAGATGATAAACCAAGATCGAGTGCTGCCGAAAAAGATTCGTCGCGAAGTAAAAGTACGACTGAATCTAAGATTTTATCATCGCTTTATACCGTATACGATGACGATCATGAATCGTCAGAAAAGTCAGATTATAGTGCTGCGTATTCACACAAAACAAAATCTAACTCGGAAGAAATTGCTACACAGAAGAGCGTCGCTACCGAAATTCAAGAAATGAAACGATCTTCGTCGCAGAGTAGTAATATTTCAGAAGAAATTCCGAGCGAAGCCTATTCTGTTAAATCTCAAACTGAACAGATTCAGACTGCGAAAACTTTGGGAGCGTCATCGTCACAATACGTCTCAGAAAAAATTGAAAGTGCAGGATTATCTAAAAGAGATCTGAAGGAGAGTTCGGTTGTCGATGAAGAATTAACACCCGGTTCCGATGAAACATCATTAATATTTTCTAGAAAACTAGATCACATTCAGTTGCACAACAAGGAACTGAATGATGACATCCACAATCTGGAACATGATCTTAAAGAATTAACGGAAATGATGTCGAATTTCAGCAAAAAGTCTGACGAAAAAACTTCGAAGTCTATAGATAGCATAGAAAAGACTTCGAAAGACGTTGAGAAAACCACTTCCAGAGAGATTTCCGAAGAATTACCAGCATCTGAATCAGCTGTACAAAGTGACAATATTGATGAAGACTTACAAACTAGAGTTAAGAATATTTTATCAGATGTAGTACCGGAGACAGATAATTTATTGAGCTCGATCGAAGAGCTTGATATGAGAATAAAAAGTAAAGAAATACCTGATAGCGTAGAAAAAACTATCTCTGAACATGTACATAAATCTACCGTCACTGAAGAAATTCCCACACTTGATGAAAAAGATGAGACGTCGCTGGGTGGTAACCATTACCAAAGTGAAGTCAATTCGGTGTCGGAAATGATATCAACTGCCGTTGAAGAAGACAAGGAGAATGTTTCACCAAATGAATCTCAGTCCGTACTGCAAAAAGTATCCAAATCGATGGAAGATGCAATTAGTAGTCAAATACAATCAGAGTATGATTCTGAATTTGAGAAATTCAGTAGCGTTCACATTCAGGAAGATCAATCTGATGAATCTATGACTTTAAAGAAAACAGCGGAAATTTCTGTTGAGCATATTAAATCTTCTAAAATAGATGAACATGATGACACAGAAGATCAAATTTACACAGCAACAGAAGATAAAATTATTGACACTAACATTTCTGCAACTGAAGATATTTCTGCAAACCATATTGTGTCGTCAAAAATCATTGAAGAACTTTCCATCGAACAAGTAGAATCATCGAAAATTAATGAAGACATTTCCGCAGACCAGAATGTAATTTCAAAGATTATCGACGACAGTGCTGGAGACAGAGTTATAGAATCCAAGATTGGTTTCCAAGATAATTCAGCAGAAGAATTATCTTTAAAAATCACTGATGATAATTCTATAAATGAAGTAAAAAATAAGGATGCCGAAGAAAATTCTGTAAATCAATCTGTTTCCTTAAAACTTCTGAAAGAAGCTATTACTGATAAAACGAATGAAATAATAGTTAATGAAATTCCTAGCGTGACTGAAGATACATTTGTTGAGAGTAAAATTTCTATTGCTGAAGAAGTCAATGAAGCATCGTTGAAAGAAAACGATGAGACTGAAATTTCGATTGCTAAGACTGAATCAGGCAACGATTGGACACTATCTGATTCCTTCGAAGTTCAACCAATTTATCATAAAGATTCTAAATCAGTTGACTTGGAGCTACATCATATTTCTGATTATCAAGATAACAGAGATGAAGACCGAAACGGGATAAGCGACATGGAAGATTCCGCGATGTTCTTGCCTACAGGTGAATCAACGAATCTCCAAGAAACTTTTGCACTCAAACTGGATGAATCAAGCGAGCCTCGTATAGGGATTCGTTCTGATGAGTTCAATGACATTCTCGAGATAATTGAGCGTGAGACCAAAAACGACGATGAGCAAACACTTGCTGCGGCTCCCGAACCTGCCATACTGAAGGTGGAAGGCAAGAAACTACCAAAAATAGATGTTAAAATCGATAGCCCAATTGAATGCGACGTATCAGTGACGATAAAGACTGCAGACGAAGAATCGGAGAGTATAGAAGAAGAGATAGAGAACAGAAACGATGCGAGCATCTCTGAAGATTTGTTAAACGAAAAATCAGTAGCAGAAGATGATCAAGATTTACCTCAAATAGAGATCGGTGTTAAGATACAATTGGTCGATGAGGAGGATGAGAAAAGCAAAGAAGAAGACGAGTCAAAATCTACTTCGTCTATAAAAGATGATAAAGTTCAAACATTTGAGGCTGGTGAAGACCGTGGAAGCTCAGACGGAGAGCAGTTGGACAATTTGATCGAAGTGGTTGAAGGTAAACTGGACACCATGGAAAAATTAACGCCACCCAAAAAAGAATCAACAACTGAAGAAAGAGTAGAAAAGGAGCCAGCCATGGAAAAACCAAAAACGCATATAACAGTTTTCTTGGACAGAACTTTCGAAGTAATTAAAGACCCGGAGTATGAAGATATTTCTGAGGAGAGCTTAGAAGTATCAGAAATTCTTGATAAGTCTGAATCACGTATTTCCCAAAAATCGAAGAAGTTCACGACAATACCGGAAAAATATGTTATTAAATCAAAATCCGACGAAGTTTTGCGCATACTAGACGAAATATCGGGCAGATCTTCGAGCTGCCAAAAAGAAGAACTTCAGGAAGATCGTAAGAGTAACGACGCAATGGCTGTAAGTTCAATCGTTTTCAACGAAAAACAAGTTGCTCCGCCTTTGTCACCGGAAAAGTTAAATGACACCGAAAACGTAGAACAAAAAGAAAATAATGTAAGCACGCCTAAAGAAAATTCTTTAGCAGAACTCTCAAAGGACGAAGTCTCTGCCGAAGATGCGAAACCTACATTCGAAGACGAAAACGCCGAAGAAAAACAAGAGGATAAAATTGCGTCAGAATCCAGTGGCGGAATGGACACACCGCGCGGTGTCTCCGAGATCGATATGGATTCACCACGGGACGGAAACGAAGACTCGCGGCTCGACGTTGATGCGCTTGACGATGATCTATTGAGTGGTAATTCGTTGCTGCTACGTAATGCACAGCCGGGCGACGGGAAGACTGAGTTCCGCACAACACCCATGGGTGTCACTTCCGAAAAAGATATCGAGGCTATGATCGATAAGCTGAAAGGTAATGATATCCAAGTGCTTTTTGAAATTATAATTTTTTACTTTAATTGGTTTTAGTTACTTATTTATTTTTCCGTGGCTGTACAATTGAGCAATACAGCGATGAAGCAAAATATCTATGTAATAGATTCATCAAACTATGATTAATCAAACTAGATGCTTCAGATTTAATGCTTCAATCGAATTATCATCGTTTAAATTAAATGAATATTATTCCGAGGTCATTTATAATTTAAGATAATTACTAAATTTAAATAAATTTTCGTCGCTGTATTGAACGCACTTTGAACATTAGATAAGTAGTAAGCTACATGCAGACTTCAACGATATTTCTCAATGTCAATTTATATTTTTAAATACATATTACCATATTCATTAAATCGCAAATATTTTTAGAAATCATAACATTTTTCAATACTTGCTTCAAAACATAAAAAATATATTTTTTCTATTACTATAAAAATAGTCAATAATCAAAATAAATTGCAATGTTTCAATAATTAAGGAAAAATAATATATTTTTATAGTTTTGTACATTTCTATTAGAAAAAATATATCTTTTAACCTTTTATTAGTAATTGTCTGTGTTGATATCTCAATTGTTCTTTGTTATTGATCTTCAAACACCTAAATTTCAAATCCATGTAAATAATCAAAATTTACACTTTAAGAGCTGCAAAAGCTCTTCAGGACCATTGGCATATAATAATTACATTATGTTAAGACTTTTATTGTTATTATTTATTTATTTATTTTTTTTTTGGCTGAGAGATATTGTTTGTATTCGCTGAATGCATTTCGCACATAAGGACTTCGGTGTAAGGAATATAAATTCAGAGCGAGAATAAAAGTAAAAACACGCAGTTAAACGGACCAAATTTATTATACATTTCTTTATTTTTATTTTCTCATAATGGCTGTACGCTCTTATGCAAAAGCATTGCCTGGTATAGCAAATATGTTGTTTATTTTACAGAATAGCAAAGTCGAGATAATATTTATCATAAAGGTAATTTATATACGACAAAATTTGGAATGACACGAATCATTGACTTGTCTTCTTTGTACGAATTAGGTGTCGCATGAACATGCTTGTCCGTGATATATCTTATGAAACACCTACAACCAAATTATATATATATGCACAAAAAGCCTGTAAATATGTGTATCACATATTTTATATTCTATTTTTAATATCCCCCCTACCCCCCCGTTTTTTTAACATCCATATAAATATTTTACATATAAGTGACGTGAGTATATTTATGAATGTATTGTCTTGAAAATGTTTATATTATTAGTATAGCTTGTCAAATATTAGCACAACACTTTTTTGTGCCAAAAAGAGAATATTTACATATAATATCATATTAGCCATTTAATGTAAGAGTTAATTATTACCCAACAATCATTTTTATCATGTCAATTTCGAATGAACAAAAGTCAATATTACTATTTCATTTGTATATAGTAAACGAGCGCCCCTTCATGCTACGTATTATCGTAGACTCATACTTGCCTTTTGAG
>JAPYZP010002213.1:0-23628 GCA_030522985.1 Torymus sinensis
CATGGATCATTTTTTCACGGGTATATACTATAAATATAGGAGCGATAAATTGGGTTGGAGGAAGCTACGTGCCAATATATTGGCAGCGGTTTTTTCTTTAATGATGAAACTTTCAACTCCGATCTCTTAATTTTAATTTTAAAATAGTATTTTGCATCTGATCACAATAGTTCGATTCAGCTATACGCCGCCACAGACGGAAACGCTTGGTGGCACGGTATCTGATATTGTGAAATTCTTCTAATCATAACCATATGTGATCTAGAGAAATGAAACATTATAATTTATATAATAATACTAACCATTGTTTTTCTATTTTCAAAATTAAATGAATTGTCACTAAATAAATACAGTTACATTAACTTATATTTAATTTCAATAAACGATCACAATTAATAGCGTTAACCCTTTCAGGGGCAGCGGGACGTATTCATCCCACCTGTTTAGCCTCAGTTTTTCATATTTCTAATATATTTTTGCAGTTCATATATGCACATAAATACTTTTTAGACTTTTGGGTATCTAAGTTATTAAAATTTCATGCGGATTAAAATAATTCATTTATTTATATGTTTTTTATAAACAATTAACATGATAAAAGTTTTTTTTTTTTTTTTTTTTTTTTTTTTTTTTTTTTTTTTTTTTTTTTTTTTTTTTTTTTTTTTTTTTTTTTTTTTTTTTTTTTTTTTTTTTTTTATTTTTTCAGAATTTTCGGTACGCTAGTAGAAAAAGAAATTTTAAATTTCGGTAAATGAAAGCTATCTTAACGGGAATTTCGAATTCTGACTTCAGAATCGCAATCAGCGAAAACCTTTGTATACTCATGTTTGTATATATTACATGAAAAAACGCAAAATTAGCCCTATTCAGACACTATACTGGACCCACCATCTTGATGTTTGTAATTCCAACATTAGAAGCGTAATCAGGGACCCCGATAACGTATAGATCACCTATGATTTTCTAAATTTGTTCAGTAGAAAAATGTGCCCTTCAAAGGTTTTAAAAAAGTCATGAGTAGTATCGTGTGCAGAATAGAATAACCTTAAACAATTACTTATACGCTATCTGAATAACCATGGAACGCTGAGATATGAACGAAAGTTTGTACAGCTATGGAAAACGTGAAGCGCAGAGAGCAAGTGATATAGAGCAAAGAATAGCGAGCATCATCCATGGTACAATAACACAAACATGCCATGTTATTAAGATTGATCGAACGATATTGGTATGAATCTTAACAAATCTCCAAGTGTAGCACATGTACGTAGTGTGAAGCTTAGCTTTACTCTTTACACAGGATGTATTCCTAGTAATATGTCCGTTAATTGTAGATTTTTTTAAAACATAACTTTATTAAAAAATCTTAGCATATGGATTTGAAAATATTTTCTTGCGAATGCACTGAAAATGAATATTGTTATATTATCGTTTCTCTGTAAGGTATCTATTTGTTTTCTGTTTGATACCAAACAACATATATTCTTAGTGCCGACATAAAAATCACATCTCCAATATGGCAGACTAATAAAAAATGTAAAATGTTATAAATGTTAATAGAATACAGCTTATTTTCCTGTAGAATTATAGAAACACTCGAAATTTCTAAAGGAAATGAACAATTTATCAGCTGGATATTGTAAAAAAATATACATATTTCACTTAGATAATATGATAGTTAAGCTGCTAGAGTAAGCAGTATTAAAAATACATATAAACGATACTATAATTACCTCACATCGATTTTGGTTTCAAGTATATCTTCAAATCCACAATACTTTTAAATATAGGTTAATTTTTTAAAGTAATTTATTGCTGCTATTAGCTTGCCCTGCGAAGCAGAGAAACTAGACTGGATCTAAAATCTTTAATGTAAATTAGAAAACAAGTCCTGTAATCGATATGAGTGACGCAGTGCACAGTCTGAGGATGTACAAAACTGTCTAAAAAGGTACACTTTTCAAAATGGCACCTTTTTAGACAGTTTGCTACTGGTTTTCTAGTTTACATTGAATATTTTATATCCAGTCTAGTTACTTGAAAAAAAGTCGCCTATGGTTTAACTTATTGTGGATTTTCGCATACATATATATGTATCATAAAAGTAATTTATCTAATCTTATCTTAAATTAAGATAAAAGATTCGATATAGATATATTTTTTAAATGATGAATAACAAATTCATGAATTTTGACAGCAATATTGATTCAGTTAAATCTTATTTTGAATTTTCCTGAAAAAAAGGACAAGTGTCGAGTTTGAAATTGTAGCCTCTCACACCGGTATATAGCTGCACGTCGTCGCACCTCCTGTTTTTGCAATTTGAAATTCGATCCGTCCTTTCCGTCGATGTCTTTTTCTCTTAATTCTGCTCTTTTTCACTGTGAAGTGAATCCCCGACTGTTTTCGCTGCGACGTCTTTAGTAAGAATAATGCGAAAGGAGCGAGGGGAAGATGAGCCTATGCGCGAGGGATATGAATGCGTTTAGTGACTCGCACGGTATCAGTTTCGACTAGGATATGCTTAACATTTACATGTTTAAGGTTTTTTTGTAGAAGATCGGTATATGCAATTTATTGGTGTTTTTCGATTATATTATTAAGTGATAAAAAATAAAGTTTTTATTTTTTAAGCTATCTTTCAAAATTCAGTAATGCTAATTCAGTAATAAGAGAGCCAAATAAAAAGAAGAATAAGATATTTGTAGGTTTCTATATAATTGAAAAAGTTTAACTGCAGATGTATCATCAGCGTCCTGACGAAACGTCAATTAAGATTCTTACGATCCGAAAGCAGACAAAGCAATTCTCAGGAGCGGGATGAGAAAAGACAGTTTCCTAACTACTTGGTCGCTCTTCTCGGGCTTACATCTAGTGCAGACCACCACCCACGGATTGACGCGCTTGTCAAAGTCCTCTTTTCTCTCGGCCCGTCCTGTTTAGCGCAGTCCGCGTGCGCGCAGCGCTCTCTTTTCCCATTCCGCGCCTCTTGCGTTTCTTCTAGCGCGCGGGCACAAGTCTCTCCGTCTCTGTTGCCCCTTCGCAGAAGCGCGTGTGCACTCACGGTGTCCGCTACTTTTTGCTCATCGATCCCGATCGACCGGTCGGGATCATGCCAACACAACGTGTGCGTTATGTTTACGTAGTCGCCGATGTTTACATTGGGAGAAAAACCGTGTCAAAATCGACGTGAACTGGATGCTAAGCCGAGACAGAGACAGCGAGAGAGAGAGAGAGAGAGAGAGAGAGGGAGAGAGAGAGAGAGACCGAGGCACCGATCGGCCAGTTAGCTGGCCTGATGACTGTCTACTCATCGTTGACGATCCCTAGACGATCTTAAGATTCATTTTCGCCTACAGATTCCGAATACTTAATTGCCGTTTGTTTGATCTGAATGACAATAAGCATTCCTTTCATTGTCTTTTTCTGCAAAAGGGTCCTTCATTCTAGCGAGAGTAGTTCATTGACAATAGTGAAGATGTTTTATATTGATTGATGATTATTTTCTACAGATTTTTACTCTAATTTTGAAGAGAAATGAAGTATAATAAAGATATAAAAGCGATAAAACATTAATTATGAAATATATAATCATCTATACTATAAAGTAATAGTTCAAGTTCAACCTACTTTGGTGGACTAGAAATAATAGATTCATAGTGATAAACTGTCATTCTTAAACACTATAATTATAAACAAAAATTTTCAAGTCGTTACTCCATAAAATTTTCTTAATTGTTCATAAATTTTATTATCCGGAAAATGTTGCCGAAGAGTAAAATCTACTTTTCAGCGAATTAATTGGCTAATTACAAGTGCATGCAAAATTTGTATATTATATCAAGGCATCAAACATATTTTACCATTAAAAAAGTTAATAGCCTGGAGAAAGAGAGAAACAGAGTGAGAGAGGCATACAGAGAGATAGAGAGACTGAGAGAGAGAGAAAGAGAGAAAGATAGCGGTTGAAGACGTATGCGGCCTCTCGACGGTACGAGAATTTTGCCTACTCGGTGAAAAGTCGACCGTGGATCTGTATTTGACAGTAGCGTGCAAAAAGAGCGTAAGAGATATAGTGCGAGTGAAGAGTCGAGAAGAGCGAAGGTCAGGGCCGCCGACGACGGTGGCTAGGTCAGGCCGAACACCGCTCATTATCACGCGGTAAACGTCGCTGTCACTGCGCTGTTTGCTACTGTTATAGGTACGGTAGTTCTGCTCGGACTCTCTCTCTCTCTCTCTCTCTCTCTCTCTGTCTCTCTCTCTCCCTCTCTCTCTTTCTTTCTTTCTCTCTCTCTCTGTCACTCGCTCGCGAGGAGCGTGGATTCGTCACTGTCGTCGATTTGGCTAATTTTTGCACGCACCACTATATAGGGGAGACGGTGTGGTGTGAAATCGCACACTTTGCCGTCAATGTCAAGGTTGCCGCTTGGGGGCCGAATAACAAATGACAATGACAACAGCATAGTTATGAACTTCAAGAAGTGACTCTGCATATTGACTATTCACATATGATACCTACGGCTTTTTGGCAACGCGTAAGGTGATTGCTACTGTTTCGATAAATCAACTGCAGCGTACAACAATTGTATTCATTGTGAGACTTTCATTAAAATTGCAAATTATTTCGACAATCAATAATAACTTTTTAGTAATCTTAAAAAACGAAATATCATATCATTTTGAAAACCTCGAACTTAAGTTGATGATTTTATTATCATATATTTCAACACAAGAAATGAAGTTGGTTAAATAATTATTCACGTTTTACTTGTACTTATAATTATTTCCTGTTGTACATTTAATTTCACATCGTTGGTTTTTGATTTAGTTTACTGATATTTTTGGGAGAAAGGTGAAATTTATTGCGTTTGTTTACATTTGAGAATAAAAGAATAATCTAAATAACACCTCTTTAACAACCGCAAATAGTTGTCATGACGTTATGACCTTGTCAAATGTAATTTTAGCAATTCTTTCACACATGCTGAATACAGAGTTTCGTGTTATGCGTATGTAGTTTATTTGCACGTCATCATAGATAACAAGCAGTATTATAATTCAAAAAACAAAGTGGTTGACCAGATTATGGTATTAAAGTTAAATACTATTTATTTTACTGTAATATTCAAAATAAGCATTGCACTCGGCGAAACTATTTATACTTTTATACCCATTAAAGTGGTTCTATGGGTTATATAGTATTTAAATATAAAATATTCTACAATGAATTATTCTCACACTGCAAAGCGAGAATCCATATAGTATCATAGACCGGTACTTTAAGTCACAGTAAAAATTGTTCTAACGGAATTCCAATGCTAACAAAGTATATATTGTCAATGTCAAAAAATGATGCAACAAATCGTTTTAATGTTTTTTATTTTGGCTTCAAATTCAATTTTTAAAGGCTCATTTTCATCTCTGTCGGATTTCATTACGTGGTATCGTGGATGAAATTAAAATATTTGTATGACCTTAAAAGTTACAGGCAATTGTATATGGCAAGTTTGGCTCGAATTCATTCCAGATTCATACAAAACTTGATGCGAGATTGATGATATCTACTTTGTTAGTACTGAAATTTCGTTAAAAAATTTTTTTTCCGTAAAGTACCGGTCTATGATACTATATGGGTTCTTATTTTGCAGTATGAGAACAATTGATTGAAGAATATTTTATATTTAAATACTATATAACCCATGGAACCACCTTAAATGTTATGAAATGTTGTCAAATGTAGTAGTTATAATCAATAAACAACTAATTAAATTAAGAAATGTTGTGTGATTGAACCATATCATCGTAATTTTAATAAAACGGGATTAATTTTAAATATTTTTTATTTAAATACATTTTTAAATTATAGACGATTAAAATAATAATTTCATACCAAGAACGAAAAAAATTTGTACTTTACATTTTGATTATAGCATGCTTATTATCATGTACAATATAATCTACTTAACTTAATAGAACTGTCGGGAATTTGCACAGTAAACATCAAAAGAAAAAGAACTTCATTTTAGGTCATCAAAGTAGAAAAAAAAACATCTCTTCTCCCGAGCAAAAAGTCGGTAATAATAATGATCAAAGCAAACTGCGATAACCATAATAAATTCTTCAATAAAGTGGCTCATAATAGAAAATTGCACATAATGCACGAAAGTCGATCACAGTAATTATGCCTCGTTTCGAGAGGAAGCCGATTTCCATAAAAAATAAAACACGATCATCTTACCAATCTTTTCTCCCCTTCGTCGTCTTTTTTTCCATCTCTTTTTACCTCCCTATGCATTATAATAATGCAAAACGCACCCGGTGAGTCAAACTGCAAGCGGAGCTGTTCTCAAGAAAATGCAGAAATCGCTTGAGGAGTATATATACATAGCACCAAGAGAGAAGAATGAGAGGGAACGAGAAAGAGAAAAAGAGAGGTAGCCAATCTGTTGCTCGGTAAAGTCAGTGGTTTTCTTCGGTAAAACCGTGGCGCCATGCGAGGCGCGCGCGCGCGCGTGTTACCAAAGTTTCGTGGAGTAACCACTCTGACGCTCTTTTAAAGAAATAAGGATCCTATCACAGTAAAAAAGAGAAGCAATTTTGCTTCCACCTATTTTATATCGCTGTAGTGTATCTCGTAATAAATATCGTTACAGTTACCGAGATAAGAGTTAAAAAAAGAGAAAAAGAATAAGTTAGCAAAAGAAACGCAGGGGCACGACCACGCGCGCACGAGAGAGAGAGAGAGAGAGAGAGAGAGAGAGAGAGAGAGAGAGAGAGAGAGAGAGAGAGAGAGAGAGAGAGAGAAAGAGAGAGAGAAATAGTCTTCAATTACTACACCTAAGTTCGTTCGCGTAATCGTAGTCACCATTTGATAACGCTCAACTACTAAGGAAAGAATGCCCAAGTAAAAAAGTAGTGGGACAGGAAACAAATTTTTCAAAGCTTTTATGAGATGGTTTCTCATACCAAAACGTGAAACTCAACACTTGTGATTTCTTTCAATCGACTCTCTTTTTAAAAATATAAACACCTGATTCTTCAAACTGTGTAGTAAAAATCTTATCTCTTCTTTTATAAACATTAAGGGAGTAAGTACCCTCGGTACGTAGCTAGTCAGTTGAGAGAACGTTTCGACGTGTGATTGACTCAAACAGTAACAGTCATAAGTTTGGCAATGTACCATATTATATGCCTATCTGATTCTAACCTAATTTAATAGTTCAAGAGAACGTATATTATTCGAAAAAGAGGCTCTGAATGATAATTTTTAAAGCAGATGTGAATCTGGGATAAATCTCTCCATATGTCAGAATTTTCTCAGAATTTTTTCATTTTGCAATGTTTTTATATACTGCAAAAGGTGCATTTTCAATCACTGATTTCTTGCTTCTGAAGCTCTGAATCTTCACAAAATTTGAACCAGAACTTCAGTGCACTTTAATACAACTGTCACCCAAATATCCAACGATTCTCATTTCAACTTCTATTACCGAGGGTACTCCCTTAAAACATTAAAAAAAGGCTGTCAAAGTAGAAAAAAAGCTTCCCCAAAGAAGAAACTCACGTCAAAATCTCACCTGATTTAAATTCAGGAAAACGCCCCAATATAGTTTAAAACATCGTATTGTGTTTTACTTTTGGTCATCACTTTAACAATTATAATGTGTTATTTACTTTTTTAAGCTACAGTCAACATTAATTTAATTATTCTTGATTTAAACTTTAAACATTTTCATCCTAATAAATAATAATCATATCAAATAAAAATGTCATCACTTTTTGAAGAAGGGATTGTACTTAAATTGGTTTATTAATTTTGATGCAAATTATTTCAGTTTTAACTCAAGTATTCATAGTACTTCTATGATATTCACACTTCTATATTCGGTATAGTAATTTGATACGAATTTTAAGAAAAAAAAAGTTTTACTCCAGTTATGCGAAATCTTATCCCAAGGCCAGTAATAATAATCTGGAATCATCATAAGTTCAACCAAACGTTTGATCAGAGAATGAGTCTAGTTTGATCCGGAACCTGTAAAAAAACTTTTTTGTTTTATAAATCATAAATTTAAGTAATATAAACCGGTGTAAGATATTTAAAGATGTACTCTTGAGGATGGCCTGGCTATTCTATCTCATTAAAAAGTTAAAAATAAATATTTTTGAGGTAGAATTCCTTAAAGAAAGGTCATATAATGACCTATCATTATATTTATGAACGTTATAAAATATATTTCAGAGTTATCAAGAAGTTTTCAGGCGTGTTTTAAAATATATATATTAATTTTTATTTTATTTTAGTTTTACTATATGTCTATAATGGAATAGTTTTCATTTTATATAATTTTTCTCGTATTAACAAAGTTGATAATTTCAGAAATCTAATAAGATCAATATTAAAGTAAAATTACAGTCGTATAGAGTTTTATAATTATAGTAACTGATGACAGTCAAATCTTAAAAGATGTATCATTTTTTATGTTACTATCGGTACAATCATAAAAGTTATAATCTTCTGATAATACAAATATATTCTCTTCTCCTCTCGCCTGGCTGTTTTAAATGTTTAAACTGCATAATACCATGATAGGTTGAGCTTTCGTCAGTTTGAAACCACTATTGTTTCTTGATACTTTAAAGTATAGATTGTTTGATAAACTTTATGTAAAATGACTGTTCAGAGTAAGTTATTATAATTCAAAAGTAGTAATTACTCAACGTAAACACTTTACGAAGGTAAGGTAGTAATTACTCCGAGAATAAGTAAGTAGTTAAATGGTAATTAAAGTTGGAAAGGTAGCTGTTACCGGTTATTTAATTAAAAGTACCTCTTTTTGATGAGCAATCAAGTTCAAGATTAGCAGTTCCAAGTTGTTTTTATAGTATAGCTATTAGAGGTCGGAATAACATGAGAATAATTCCATATTGATTGAAGCACATCTATGAAAAGTTACTGAAACTTCTGTCAAAGAGCGACAAAAACAGGATGATTTATGTCGAAATGCTCGCACTTAAAGATTCAACCAAAAGTCCAGCGTTGACGTCCCTGTTAGAAGAGGCCGCTCGTGCGCGCTCCTCCGCGAATCAATATATTAATTGAACCATTGGCGAGGGCAAGAAACGGGCGTTTTACAAGTTTTTGTCGCGCTCGGCGGATATCCCATCAGCAAAGACGCAGGGAGAAAAAGCCAGTGGAATAAACCAATATATTGGGGCACAAGATGTGTAGAAGGAGACAAAAGACATTATATACAAGGTAGTAGTTCCATTCTTTTTCTTTCTCCTCTCGTTTCGCCGCTTCAGCTGCTGCCATAGCTCGTCCGATCTTTTTGTTTCTCTCCTGCGCGCCGTCCCCTGTGGGCCTCTCCGAACTCGAGCGCACGCGCGTGAACGAGCGATCGTGCGTGCGCGAGGAGACGGGGAGAGCGAGAGAGCAAGCGAGAGAGACAGAGAGAGAGAGAGAGAGAGAAGCGCTCGAGAAGAAGGCGATGCAAAAAAGAAGAAGCGAGCATCGTATAGCGCCAATTACGTGGGAAGATATAAGTTAATTTGGCGCTCGTTAAGGTGGAGAGGAGCCGGCGCTAATACTGCCTCCCTACATCTCTCGCGCTTTCTCTCTCCTTTCACGTTCGCTTCTCTCTCTCTCTCTCTCTCTCTCTCTCTCTCTCTCTCTCTCTCTCTCTCTCTCGTCTCTCCGCGTTACGTGCGAATCCGACTTATTACATGGTCTACCTTCTGTCTCCTTCTCTTTGGCGCCGCGCTCGCCTCTCTTTACCATTCGCTCGTCTCTCCGCATGATCTTTATGCAGAGCTTCTACATAAGCGACCGATCGAATAGTGAATTTGAACTTTTATGCACGCGTTAAGGTAAAAGTTTTTTGTCGTAGTTTTAAGTTTTCTCGTTTCACGCAAAAAGAGCCTATAATCATGAGCGTCAACTGCAGCTCTCGAGGTTTATCGCAAATTACACGGCAATGTGCAATATATTATAATCAATTTGTGCTATATGCTATAACAATTATCGCGGAGGTATAATATTAATAATTTCTTACTATCAGCTTTATTTTTTGAACAAGTTTATCCTATCTTTTTTTACTAAAAATATTTAAAATGAACTCTCGATTTAATGTTATGTTGAATAGTAGAATACAGTTTAAGGTAATTAATTTTCGAATATTATAAACGAACGTATAGCTAATTTATGACATTATGTCATCCTGCATAGGATAAAATTCGATCGGAAAAATGAGCACGGAACAAGCCAGAGAAACCTTGGTACGATATGAATTTCCATCGTGTCATAAATATAGCTGAAAGATTAAAAATAAAAGTGAACTCTTCAGAAACGCAAGGCGCACGCTTACAAGATATATACATGTGGCTGCAATAGGCCGGCGGGCCGAGGGCCGCTTATATACAGGTCGGCGCGCACGCGATTCATTCCAGTTTTGATCAGCGCGACAAGACACCGGCAAAATTAATAAATCTGAAATAGATATATAAACGGTGAATAATGACAGCCGACGCGGTCGTGCTCGCGCGCGCGTGCGCCCGTGGGGAACAAACTGCGGTCAGCATACTAGCAGACAGGCGCCGTCCAACCAGGGGCTCTCATCACTTTGTCGCTTGGCTTAGCGCTCGTCGTCGCACGTACTTATATATCTACGCTCGCTTTTACTTGCTCCTTCTCTCGTTCACACCAACCTACAGTAACACTTCCCCCCCGCATTGAAAAATTCTTTTTTTCTGCCGCCTCCTCTTCTCACGCACATGCTTATCGTTTTGCTCGCTTATTTCACTTTATCGTATACGAACGTATATATATAGTGTCGACAGATCGACCGCGCACTGCTGAGAGAAGATGCCCAACTTCGAACGAACTCGCGACGTTTACAAGTTGGAGGAAAAATTTATCGTATTTTAACAGAATAGGCTTCGGTTAGTGATCATTTCATCTCATTCTATTCGTTATAATAATTGTGGAATCAATAAATTATATGTCATTTGTAAAATATAAATTAATATTCGTCTGAATTTTTTTTTTATAAAAAGTCGCTCTTTAAATGAAAATATATAAATAGAATAAAGTTTTGTCTCATTCTTGCGAATATGGTAAATTGTACAGCTGTTGCAGTGAAAGTTAATAGCAAATTGAGATCATTGCTAAAAATAGGAACTGCAGCTGTTGCTCATAATGGCGATAAAATTCAAAATTATGACGAAAGACTTAACGACGTGATTCGATTACTCACGAGAATTTTTAATTTTGAACTTTATTTCGTCCTTGGTTATGTTAATGATTACTTGGAAAAAGAAAAACACGTTCCTCGAGCATACGAGAGTCCACGTGTCAAGGATAGTTATACACTGTATAATCGTATAAAAAATTTTGCAAAAGTAGCTTTGAATATTTTTCAATTTCACGTTCAATGGCTAGAATAATCTAAAATGTTTATTTATATATATTTTCTTTTTACTTATGAATATAGTGATAACTTGATAATTAATTTGATTTCAGTTCCGTAGGGCGAATAATGAAAAAGAACGATAAACAGATCAAAATTATCTTGGCTGCAGTTGACAGCTAGCGCTTTATCTCGGGCGTTTTTTACTGGGCCGCACTTGAAATCTCCTCTTTTATGCAATCTCGCGCTCAAACTAATCGAATGCTCGTGGGGGCAAAAAAAACCCGGGTGGCCGTAATCGCGGGACCCAACACGCGCGCTTTCAAACAAATGAGATCTCGCGCGAGGGAGGGACAAAGACGCGCGCGCGCGCGTGACCCAAATGCAAATCTTTGCGGGTTATTGTTATTGTTCGAGCTGGGCGGGGAGGAAAGTGCAGTCGTCTCGCAGCCCACGGTCCCATCACGCGAGGCAATTATTTTAACGTTTCGGTGCGCCGGCAATTGCCGTGCGTTTGAAAACGAGAGGGAAAAGCGCCTAACTCTTGCGGGTTTTTGCTCTCTCGGTGTCGGTGCTTCAGCACGTCGCGCTCGAGAGCCTAATCTAAGAGAGGATCTACCTCGTGGGGCGCGTTGCCCGCTGCCGGAAGGCTTAGGCGGAGGCAAAAACGCTGTCTGACCCTCTAATGTGCCAGTATACATTTCGCATTACCCCGCGCTTTACCAACGCTTTTTATGCTTTCAAAGTTGTAAATAGTTACGCGACGGTTTAACGAACCTCTTCACCAAGATCAAAATCATATGTGATTTTCGTCAAGGTATAATTAAATATGCTGCAGTTGATCGCGTAATCAAGTAAATATTGAGGGAATCATCATTATGTGTAAGAAAAAATATATATATCGGGATGTAACAAATCAGTGCGCAGTAAAGAGTGTATACCATTGAGTTATAGGCATTGAGTATCAATTTCTGGTATTTAAAAATGAAGCCTGTAATGTTGGTAATTCCATCAAATAGGCCCTGTTTCAGTGATAATCGGTTAGCTGTTGAACATGAAAAAAAGATTATTAAAGTAGATAGAAAATACTAAAATTGAAGCTTTGTTTAGTTCAAAAATACTAATCTCTTAGGAAATTATGAAAGTAATCGTTATATCGCATAACATCGTTAAAGAAGAAGGAAAATTTTCAACCGTTTCCTAACTCTATCTTTACTTTATTTTCCGATAAATGATTATTTTCAGGGAGACAAAGCAATAAACAATAGTCTTGACTATTTTTATAATCTCTTTTGGTCGCATTGGTGTAACATAAATGGGCCACATCTGAAAAAATGGCCTCATTGATGGAAATTCCGAGTGTGAGGCACTGGGCGTCACGTTTAGATAGCAGAAATCGATTCTCGTAAGAAAGTTAAAATTCGTTTCCCGGAGGGTGTGCACTCTCCTTGTTAGTGGCTAAACAAACCTCGGCAAATTCTTTGCCCATGTGTATAAAGACAGGAGGTGAAAAAATGACTTCCGCGTGCGCAATTTAGGCGAGAAAAGAGTCGTCGGCGCGCGACGCAAGCCGTATAACCCCTTAATCGGCCGACTCGCTTGCTCGCTCTGCAGCTTCCGAGCGCGCCTACATAGTCTTTTCTGATATAACCATTACGCAAGAGGCGCGAGCATCAGATTGTCAGCGCGAAAGGTGTCCCGCCACGTAACTCGCATACCCGCGCGCCGACTTGATTAGAACTTACAATTACTTGAGCAATTCGCGCTTCATTTCACCGAAGAGCCACTTTCCATTGCCTTGCGCGCGCGCGCGGGTATATATGTACACACGCGGCGTTTGAGCTGGAGCTTCCTGCTAAATTTTAACGAAAATCCGCGCTGCTGGCATGGGGTAGTTTCGTAATTCCATTACGAGCCGCCGGGGAGAGTATCATGAGAAAGCGATATACGGGTGCGGATTGCGAAATTTTTAGAAAACGCGAAACCGAGGCTTTTGCAACTTTGTACACTCCGTGACACGGAGAAAAGCCCATTGTGTGCCATTACGGTTCGACTGCATGCAGGCAAATAATTGTCAACGAAATATAAATATTAAATTATCATTGATTACGTACAAAATAAAATTATCTATAATCAGTTTTTTGCTATTTTCCAATAGGAGTAAAGATTATTTTTAGTTCAAGTAAATAAAATTAAACTCTTATTACTTCGATACTAAGATTATTTATTCGAGTTAAATTTTTGAATAATCAATATGTATAAAAGTTTCTTAACAACCCCATGACATTGTAATGTTTCTTGTTATCGTGGTTGTGTATATCTGCTTTTAAAATCTAAAATGTTATAAGACTCTCTCTTTCCAAGTATATAATTTGTTATGTAATGTAATGGCATTTCTAAAAACCGAACGACCTAATAATTTCTTTGCGTGTTTATATTTTTTGCAATTTCTGAAATGAGAACCTGATTTACAGTGAAAATCTGATATCTAAAATTATATGAGTAAATACGTACAGTCATGTAATATGTAACATGCTATATCGTTCTAACAGTCTATAATAAGTTCCTGGATTTTCTGATAATTTCGCTCGATACACTCTAGTAAAATATCAAACATTTTTCAACGTTTATAAAGAAATCCAAAAATATTATACGATTTTTTTTATTAAATAACTTAAAATAAAAATATATTACATTTAGCGCATTATTAATAAGTTAGAGAAAAAATTGTTTCCTTCAATTTATATGCACCGTATCTCGCCAACATCTGTATGAATGGACTAAATATAATTAAAATTCATTATGTGATGAAAATTTTCCAGAAAAGCCATCACATAAACCTCGTGGCGTTCGAAGAAAAAGTAGATAAAAAGGGATAAACTAAAGAGGAACAAAAAGCGCTCAAGCGAGGTATCTCTTCGGCTATATCGAGCGATGCCTCCGCAGAAGATTAAAGCAGCGAAAGGAATAGCAGACACGCGGCAGACGTATAAGCTTCGAGTTGACGTAGAGGGATGTGGGCAACGCCATTGCATTACAGCATTAATTTCGGGGTTCAACGCGCCCTCGCACTCGCGCGCGTGCACACACACACATACACACCCATTATACATGTGCAGTCTCGGTCGCTCACGCAAGGGGCTTCGATCGGCCGTGATCTTAGCTCTACAACTTTCGGGCCGCAGCTTAGCACGTGTCTGTCTATCGCTCCCCCCCTCAAGTTGCCGCTGCCGACGACGTCGAAGGCGTTTCCCAGCAATTCGTGCCCCCCCCCCCCCCCGGGCATTTTTTGCCGGGGACCTTGATCAGGGTCAGGAAGTCATTGGCTTCGGGTTTTTGGCTGCAGCTCGTGAGCGCACGTGAGATCGGAGTAGGGTCATTTGCCTTGAATGAAATCCACACGCGCTGCAGTTTAGCCGGGCTAATTCATATATCTTCGGGGTCTGTGCCCGGCTTTTTGCAGTTGCCGCGAGCGAACGCACGGCTAACCCTCGCCGCTGCTGGGTTTCTGCATAATATATGCGCGCACCGCAGCGCGGATTTCTTTGTTGCCGAGGCGGCGGCTGACGCTGACGAAGGATGCGAAAAGTGAAATTTATGGCAGTGAATTTTTTTTTACCCTTCACTTTTTTTCATCGAAGGCATATAACTTTGGCCCTCTTTGATTTAGAGAGCTCATGTGAATGGGCTGCTTCTAATCTTAGAACGTTGTAAAGGCGAAAGATTTTTCCCCCAATTTAAGAGTATGATATTGTGTAAATAAACAGCAAGGTTACAACACTTGTATTTATTCGTCAATATTTTTATCATACTGCTTTGCATCGGTATTTCTAAAAAAGTACGATAATAAGTGTGGTAGTGATAAGAGAAACATTAACTGAAATTACATTTTTCAATTATGTACTCTGATAAATACAAAGTGCGTAACACATATTAGTCTTATCGCTAATTGCAGTACAAAATAAGTTGTGCGTATGATTAGATTTACGAATACTGTAAATAAAAACACTACTCCATCGGGAATTATGATGAACCAATGTATATTCGGAAATAAGCCGATGTATTTACTTCTTGAAAATTCTTTTTATTACATAATTAAATTAATTAATTAAATTTGAAATGTCTCACTAATATTTTTTTCGTCATTTATTAAATATGTTTACCATGAATTATCAGATTATGAATTTCAAATGAATATTACTTTCTCAAAGACAAAATTTTGTAATTTAAAATGCTTTGGAATTTGATGTTTGGTGATCACTAAATCAGGAATTGTATTTTTTAGAAAATATGCCTACTTATATGTATGTGCGAGCAGAAAATTAAAAATCAAAACAAATTTTCGCTGTTTATAAACTATAAACTATAAACTAAATAACGAAAATTTGCTGAATATTTATCTAGCGCATATATAGGTGCATACATTTATATGCAAGAATACAAACACATACATATTTAAAAAAAGTAGAGCTTATTATTAAAAAATTGTATAACTTACTTAAATTTTGTATCCACCAAAAACATCAGTTTGGAAGTTTGACTTACATAAGAGATATAACTACATATCTCCCCATCGCACAGTCAAGAACACATAAATCACTTTGATACAACCTAATGCGATAATCACTACCATATTCGCTTTATTAAGGCAAAAATAAAAAGAAACAAAAGACGGGTTAGAAATAATACTACATAAAATATTCAATGAGTAATATTAAAGTATACAAAGGGATTGTGTAGTTGCTATACACGTAAAGAGTTCCAAATATCTTTATTGAAATTTTATCTTTTTTTTATTTGTTTTACTGTACTGTACTGTGCGTGCGTGCGCGTACACGTGTCATGCGCGTGCAAAAGTATCCTTTCGTGAGAAACTTAAACTTAGAGTATCTGTAGAATGTGTGTAAAAAGTCACTAGTGAATCCCCTCATAAAAAGGAGATTGTCAGAGTGATAGATAACGATGACATCCGCGCATGCGCAGTACGTGGAGCGCGAAACGGGGCGGGCATGCAAAGGAAAATTGATAAACGCGCGACGCGCGCCTGATAACACTATAGTTTATTATAAGTCGTTATCAGCAATGACAATTGCACATTAACGCCACAAAGTTTAAATAAGAAACGTCCATGCAAAAATATCCACCAGAGGACTGATTTTGACTATATCTATGAATGAAAATTATGCATGTGCAGTTTTTAAAGAAAAATGTTTCAATTTCATTCATAGTTTCAAAAAATATCATTCACTGACAAGGGGAGCACCAGGGAGACAGGTCCTGAATTTGACTAAAACCTTGGGAGGTACTTCTTTATGACAAATAATGAGACACGTATGTCTCAGGACTTTTCTGAATGGGCCTTTTGTTCTGAGACCCAAGCTATTTTAAAATACCACACGTTAAATGTTTGAAAAATAAGAAATTTGTAATCATTTTCTTACTCTATTTTTGATAGCCTATAACTTTTTTAAAAATCGACATTTACAGTAACACAGCTTAAATTAAAGCTTTTTTTGCCGTCTTTCATAAACTCTTTAGTCCATTTACATGGCCGGAATATTCAAAAAGCTATAACCAATGAAAGAGAGCCCATTTTTATAAAAAATTATTCATTTTAGACATAAAATAGCTTGGGTCTCGGAAAAAAGTCCCATTCCGAAAAACCTTGAGACACGTGTCTTATTATTTGTCATAACAAAGTTCCTCCTACAGTTTTAGCTAAATATAGGACCCGCATCCCTGGTGCTTCCCTTGTAAGTGTAAGTAAAAGGGCGTATATTGTATGAAACCTATTGGGATTTGACATCCATCTATATATAGATATAACCAAGATGGCGCAAGTTAGCCAGGACTTAACCTGTATATTGGGCTACAACTAGAGCTAATGGCTAGCCGGCGCCATCTTGTCTTGCTATATATAGATATATTTTAGTATGTATTCCAGTTAGCTATATGAGTAAATATACAAAACTGTCACACTTTTTATGTCACAAAACTGGTAAAAATTGTTTTTAGGAGCACACCTTTCGGTCACATTTTTTCTCAATCTTTATACCTTATATTATACGAGAAAACAGTTGAACAAGCGAAAACGGGTTAGTGACACCGTTTTAGGAAAAAATACATTTTTCTTATGGGAATTTAACTGCGGAAAAATGGACGAAAAGTAGTCTGTGATGATTAACTAATAGCAAACTATTGAAGTGGCCAACAAATATTCCACAAAAAAAGGGATTAAAGTAGAAGAAAAGAGCTTTAATTTAAGCTCGTTTAAGGTCGTTAAAATTCGTCAATTTGGCGCAAAGTTACGTGCATTTCAAAATCGAGATGACAAAAAAAATAAAAATTTTAAGAATTACGTGGATTTGGGCAAAATCGCTCATTTTTTGTCATTTTTCAAAAGCACGTAACTTTGCGCCAAATTGGCCACTTTTAACGATCTTTTGTTTAAATTGAAGCTCCTTTCTTCTACATTAATTGTTTTTTTTTGGAAATATTTGTTGTCATTTTTGATAACTTGCTATTGGTTAATCATCACAGACTACTTTTGGTCCATTTTTCCCATGTTAATTTCCCATAAGAAAAATGGATTTTTTCCTAAAACGGTGTCACTAACCCGTTTTCGCTTGTTCAACTGTTTTCTCGTATAATATAAGGTATAAAGATTGAGAAAAAATGTGTCCAAAAGGTGTGTGCTTCTAAAAGAATTTTTTACCAGTTTTGTGACACAACAAGTGTGATAGTTTTATAGATTTACTCGTATATACGGATGTCAAATCCCAATACTTCTGAAGTTTTTTAATCGTATGACGTAATTTAATGGATTATCAATATTATAGCCATGTTTGATGAAAAAGTGATGATTCATTCCGATTTATTTCATTCACAACAAATTTCGTGTACGGCAGTGATATATTATCTGTGCTTAAACAAACTGCACAACATTCTTATATCTCTAATTTGTTATCATATTTATTACATCATCTATTTAAAGATGCATCCAGTTATATGTCGATATTTATCTAATTCGTTCGTTTCATTATACTCCAAACTAAAAAAATGAGCTTTCTTTATAAGGATTTATAATAAAAAAAAAGAATATAAAAGTATACTAAACAAAAATAGGATGGAAAAATCGGCCGGACAAGATGAAACAGCCCTTTCATTTTTTCGGAAGTCATACAAATAACGTACTTATGGTTTACCTGTGTCGCTTTTACAAGAAACTCTTGGCTCCAACTACTACGATCAGTTTTCCTCGTTTTATCATATAGTGCCGTTTTGCCCGGCACTAATCCTTTTTAAAATTTGCAAAAAATAACTATGTAATACAATGAATAACTCAATTATAACGACGACTTCTTTAAATATAATTAAGGTTTATAATACCTCTATACAGTTTGAAGTAAGTCGCGCATTTGAAAGCCAAAATAAACACGTTTATAGTATACTTACGTTGATGAAAATTAGGTATTTCGTCTTACCCGGGCGTACCGTCTTGCCCGGGTCTCCCCTATTATATTACTATTAAATTACCTACACACTCATAGATTCTGTATTATCTACAAAATTGTGAAAGCATAAAGATAAATCTAATACAATATTAACATGAAATCTAACTAAAGATACCGAGCAAAACTTCATACATATAATTTTTTTCACGCATTAGATAGATATTATATTTTTATAAATAATTATTGTAATTATTATAAGTTATGTATCATCAGAAATGAAAAAATAAAACTTTCTTGCACCGGACGAGGTATTCTCTGAGCGCAATAGAAAATGTATTGAAAAAGAAAAAATTGCATATGATTCTTTTCTTATTTAAATTGACTAAAATTTTCTGAACCATAATCCCATGAGTTTTTCTTCTCATCGTAATTAACTCATAAGTCGCAGGCTTACGCCTCATTTCTCACATATCTATTCGGAGTATTTTATTATCGTATGGCGTTATAACAATTGTGCAGGCTAGATTTTAGCCGCTCGCTTTGAATCACGGCGGCGCGCTCGCGGGCTACGCCGCGTAATAACTTATCACTAGCCGTCGGACGTGGAGTAACTTCGGTAATAGGCCCGGCGGAAGAGGCGCAGGGAAGCCGGGCGCAACTTTATTCGCGGCTCGCACGCCATGCAGGACTATTCAGCGAAGTGGAAAAAGGTTCGAAAAAATGAATGAACGCACAGACGTAGACGCATGCCTCCCACGCGTGTGAGCGGCAAGCCGCAAACCCTTAATTTCGCGTGTCGAGCCCATGTCTCGCGGGCGTGCGGTTCGAAGCGACGGCCGCCGCCGCCGCCGCCGCGATACTCATTCGAGGGACGAGAGGGCGACGAGACTCCCGCGGCGATTTCACGGTCGCGTGTGCGAGCGGCGTGCAAGTGCACACACACAGAGCCCAGCCCTAAAAAGTTCATCTTTTTTACGGACTGACAGTCTAATCAGCCGATTCCAGCTAAAATTTCGCCGCTCTGCGTGATCTGCGCTCGCCCCGACTGCCAGCAAAATCGGCGGAAATTTTAATTGGATGATTTGATCGTTTAAAATATATTACGTGCCCGGCATTATTACGGAGGTAGCAACTTTTAATTGCCCAAAATTAACGGGGGCCAGATATCGATTGTTATTAAGGTGCGAGAATGATATTATGGATACCGCTCCCTTCGCGCTGGGGGAATATGATTACCGATCCGGATGCGGCTAACTTGAAGGTGGTAGACGCATTTTTTATGAATAACCAAATGATTTATCACTATTTATACCACATAGATTCTATGTTTCAAAAGGTTAATTAAAGCCATTTACTGGTCCATTATCACGCAAATTTTGTTTCGTAAACATGTAATAAGAAGAATCAGACAATAAAGTGATTCTAACTTCTTTATAACATTTAGAATTGAAGAGGTTTACAGACTTAAATTTGTTGTTCAACAATATGGCATTATTAGACTATGTTTTATACTGAAAAGGTTGTTCTCAGCGCCAACTTTATATACATGGTTTCCATATTACCAATCTCAGATAATAATGAGTCCAAATCTATTTCTAAGTTCGTACAAACTTTATTTTTTATTTGCTGTTAAAAGCATCGCCAATAACAACTAAAGAATGACTTATTTCAAAAGAATTCAAATGCATTGATATAATAAACACGAAGTTAATTGACTCTGAATGAATTTTCTTAAAAAAGAAATTTTATGTTAAAATTAGTTTAGTCAGTGTTAAAGAGAAAATGTTTCGTAATAAAAGTAAAGCCGGAAGCTCGGCAGCGAAAATGCAAAAGATCCTGCCCCCAAAGACGAGGCGCGCGCGACCAGACGCACTTATCCGTCTCTCTCGCCTATAGTGGGTACGCGCTGCCGAGCAAGAGCGATATATTTTTAAACGGCGCGCGCGTGCGCACGTCCCTCCACTTCAAGTGTCTGTGTGTGATGTGTGTGTGTGTGTGTCTGTGTGTATTTGCGCGTGGGGTGAGGGAGGGGCATGCACGCAGAGATGTCTTGGCGAGTTAAAGATGCACGAGGAGCAAAGAGAAAGAGAAACGCACTCTCACGTCGGGCTCGTTCGATTATGACGCAGGCCTACCTACCTGCGCGCCGGCCGATTGCGCACGAGAGCTCCAGGGGGTGCGACGTTTACCGCAAATCACCGCGGTGTGAGGACGTAGCCTCGAGCTTATATATACCTCTACAAGGAAGAAAAGAAAAATCACCACGGTCCTATTGTCGATCATCGCCAGCTCGGCGAAGTTGCCTCCGCAGATGATGCACACGTCTGTGTCTCTCTTTGCCAATTCCTTTTCGGCTTCGTCTTCATGCCTTTTATCTTTCATTTTTTCTTTGCTCCTGTCTTTCTTCCTGAAGATTCCACGTGCTTAGATTCTCACGTGCCCCGGAATTCGACAGGATAATTGACGACAAATTGGCCAATCTTGCACTCGTTTGATGTATATACATAGTCCGCTAATTTGATATGGGAAAAACAAAAGCGTAACCACGGGGGATGCACGCATCTTGCCAAATGTATACGTGGAACCGGTGGAACTAGCGAAACGAGCTTGTATGCAACGCCGAGGATTGACAACGAATTTTTCTTCAAAGTAAATAAGCTATTAACAAAAAATTCAATCTCATTAATCGTTTAGATAATAGATTTGCCAATAACTTGCAAGTTATATTTACATTTCTCCTCAAGGCGAACTTTGCACATGGAAATAACTAGAGAGCTTTTTATACGTATCTTATCGTGCTTTATGAAGTTGTTTTCATTTTTATCAACACTCCATTATCGTGAAACCAGCAGTCAGTGTATATATATATATAACTGTCACATGTCATTCATCAAATTAACACTTTCGCTCTACGAGTTTCTCCCTATTTTCCATATTCCTGCGTATATAACTAAAAATTTCCGACCAATATCTCATTCTCGATATATTGTTTGATGTTTTTCCCATCCCCTATCTCCTCTCCGTGTGCACGTGCGTGTCTCTTCTCCTCCAAGTATTTAAAAAGCCGTCGCTGCGGTACACCTGGAGAAGAAAAGTGTAGAGCGCGCAGGCGCTGGCAGAAAAGAAGGAACTTGCGGCTTTTCGAAACAAGTCGATTGCGTATGCATACATACATATACGCACAGTTAAGCGAGCGAGCAGCGTGCGGCAAAAACGAGAGGCAAGGAGGAAAGTCGCGAGAGAGGCATCGATCTCTCGAGGCGGGCAAGGTCGTTTTCTCGGTCGAGGTCATAGCGACGATCCTTCCCGCTTCCCTCTCGCCCATTGGCGCGATAGCACTTTTGCAAATAATAAATTTAACGGCCTGCCCGCATGAGACACGTCGCGTTCGATCTGTCTCGCTCTCTTCCTCTACGGCGGAGCCGCCCGTACATATACTATTATCCCTTCGCCGAGCGTCAATCAAGCGCGATTCACAGCTAATTACACCGCGGCTGTTAAGCGCCACCGATAAAGTCTCATGTGACGTTTCTCCTCGAGAGTATTAGAGAGGGAGAGAGAGAGAGAGAGAGAGAGGAAATGCCTGCGCTCACTGATTGCGCCTCTTCAGCCCTCTCCCCGGGCCTAGTTGTTTCTCTCTTATGTACGCAAGTACGCTCACAATCGACTAACTTATCGCCTCTTCGCCGTCGCTTCCTTGTCTCTCTCGCGAAAGATATTTTTGTCGATTTTAATTTACGAACATTTGCACTGTCATTATATACGTATTCGCGTAGCTCTTCTCCGATTGTTTTCTTCTTATTATACTTTGAGTTATATACTTAATGGCTGCAGTGGAATGATATTAATTATAAAAACATCGCTGCCTTGGCAGTGCTCGTTTAGCTCCAGTTGACGGTAACGCTTTCTGAAGTTTCCACGTCATGTCCATATATAGGGTAGCGATAAATTATCAAGAAATTTATGATATAGTTTGCGTACATAAGCAGTGAAACATATTTTTTTTTCTTTCTTTTTTTTTGTAAAGTGTAAACATATTTTTATTCACGTCTATATA
This sequence comes from Torymus sinensis, assembly GCA_030522985.1. NCBI lineage: Eukaryota > Metazoa > Arthropoda > Insecta > Hymenoptera > Torymidae > Torymus > Torymus sinensis. Next base: position 22,920 of record JAPYZP010002213.1, read on the forward strand.
TAGTTTTTTACATAAAGGTATGATTCTTAGAAAACAGATATTTATTGTAAGCTTTGAGAATCGTCGATTTCTTCATTAAAGTAAAACAAGAATTTTCATTAAATTTTATTTTACACATGCATTTCACATAGAAGGAAAAAGAAATTTTGAAAACTACAATCTTTGATGTTCGATGAGTGAATAGTCAGTAAAGCAAGTAACAGAGGTAATAGAAGAGCCAGATGCGCGCAATCTAAAGGTCTTTGTATTGTAACGGGCAATTGAAGATCCGCGGCAAAGAAGGAGGATTAGCCCGAGACACATGCGGCCCGCGAGAGACAGTGCGAGTGACCTCCGTTCGCTAAAACTATATTTATCCCTGGTAGAGCTTTAAAGCGCGCTTTGTACACAGCTAACGGCATATACGCGCGCGTCGCTGTTAGTAGCCCGATTGTCCCCTGCCCCCGTCGCTCTCTCTTTTTTCTCTCAAGCGTCTGATGCGCCGCTCTGCTCGCTTTTCAGCCGAAAATTCATAAACCTGTCGTGCTCGTTTTATCCCCGGACACCGGCAAGCGCGCGAGCCCGAGGTGTAAAAAGTTTACGACACGTCGGCTGCGCTCTTTAACGCTCGTTACACACTCGCAGCGAAGGATCAGTGAAAAAGGCGAGGCCCGCCGCACGCCCGCGCCAGTGGCTTCCGCCTCGCTGCACAAAGAGAGAGAGAGAGAGA
>JAPYZP010002214.1:0-19129 GCA_030522985.1 Torymus sinensis
TTATTTTAAGGGGCAGCAAATGGGCGGCAAAAGGGGCAGCAAAGGGGCAGCTAATTCACAAAAAGCTCCACCAGCTATATATATATAGGAAGATATACACACATATATATATATATATACACACACATATATATACATATATATCATCCACGCCAAATGAATGGACTTTCTAAGTGAGGTGAAAACGAAACACCCTGTTTGTTAAAATTATCATAACTCCGCGGAAGATGTGACCAAAAAAATGTTGTTTCAGGCGAAATTGAATGATTTTCACTCTACTTTTTGACAAATATATTTTTTGTTCTGATCTAAATGGTTTCAAAAGACTTATCTACGAAAAACCAAAAAAAAAAAATGAAAACATTCGTAGTTTTAGGGCTTTTTTAAGGGGCTGGCTTACGATAGGCTCTTAGTCCACAGTTTTCCTTTAAACATGACGTCTTTACCTTTAAAATCCCGTTTACCACATCTTCATATGTGTATTGGATCTCCAGATATTTGATTTTTTCACAAACTCTTCGTCAATAACACACAGTGCGGCGCAGCGCCGAAACTCCCGCAGTCAACCCGGCAGTCCCTCGTCGGCCTCATTCACCCGAACATCTAGCCTCGCGCAGATGGTCTTAGCGCCTGACCTTTAAGTTTAATTGGAGAAAAAAGTTCATTTTTGTTAAAATGAATCTAATGGCTATTACGGGTGAGAGATCATAGATAAGGAAGGTTACTGGTTGCTTACATCCAGTTACTGGTTACTTACATCCAGCGACTGGCATGAGGGGAATTCGCCTCTGCGGACGCTCTCTGCTCTGCGGTCTCAGCTGTTTCGCCTCATCGAGCGGCTAGCTGCTTTAGAAGAGCGGCACCCAGCGAGCAGCACTGCGCTCGCTCATCTAGCAGCGGCATGCTCTGTGGCAGTACCTAACTGCACGAGACACAGAGCCCCGCTCCGACTCGTCAATCGGCGTCGAGCGCATCTCGCTCCGCTCATCCCCCAGCGCTCTGCAGCGCATCCTTGCGCTTTGAGCATCCTTGATTCCGTCAACCGCCTATATCCGCTATGAGAACAGCGGCTCTCGGCAGGCAATACAGCTCGCCACCGAAATCATCGATCAACGTGGAGCGCCTCTCGCTCCGCTCATCTCCCAGCGCTCTGCAGCGGCTCCTTGCGCACTGAGCAACCTTGATGCGAGGCAAGCTCACTGTTGGCGCTCGCCAACCTTCATTGCCCGCTGTTCTGCTCCGATCGAACCGACACGCCTGCATCAAGCAGCTCATTTAGAACTGGTCAGTAATTACTCATCGGATGTATTCATAGAGGCATACGGACGACTCACCTTAGGGAAAGGAATACCTTCTCACCTCTACTTAGACTGCGGAACCAATTTCATCGGAGCAGATAAGGAGATGAAGACCCTCTTTAAATTATATTCTATTCTATATTCTATAAACAAGCTCAACGAGAAAACTCAATCTTGTACAACACTCTCATCAATGATGGAACTCAATGGATATTCAACCAACTTGCTTCACCTCATATGGGAGGCCAGTGAGAACCAGTAGTAAAATCAGTAAAATTTCACTTACGACGGTACACTGGAGAAACTCTACTCACTTTTGAAGCTTCAGCCGCGTTGCTCACTTAAATAGAAGGTTCACTCATCTCAAGGCCGCTAGAACCACTAAGCAAAGATCCAGAATACGTTAACGTTAAATTTATTTTCTTCCAAATCCTGAAATAACTGCATCTTTAAATATATGGATTAGAACACATTTTATGCGGAAAAAAATTGTATCTCTGACAGACTTTATGAATTTTATTTATATCTGCCCGTTTTGGGAATGACATTCATTTGAAATTCCCGTGTTTGCGTGCAGATCAGCTCGTGGCACCTCTACGAAACAGCTGAGACGCCGCTTAGATTGAATCGGTACCGACTTTATATATCGGTCTATCTCTCTCTCCCATGCGTAAATGGGAGAGATACTAATTTGATTGGTTCCGCTAGTGACAAGTAAAATCTCTCTCTCTCTCTCTGCTTCTAGCACGCCTCAAGGCATCACCTATGCACACCTGCTACAGCTATATACCGCTTTATCGCGCTTTATTTCAATTGCTCGCTCACGCACTCATATCATCTTATATCTTCGGACTCACTCACCTGCTTTCTCGACATCGCTCATGCATCACTAATTCGGATTACTCTCGCTCAGCGATTAATAGAATTACTTCAGCAACAAGGTAAAATTACTCACGCCAGATGAAGTTATGCTGCACCCACGTTTTAGCACAAGTACTTAATCATCTAAGCATACATGGAAAATATCAGTGCAACAAATCAATAAAATTTGCTTGCACTTTCTTGTACTTAACTTTGATTACTTAATCTTTACTTATCTTTGAGTACTTAATCTTTTAAGAGAAACCTATATGAAAATGAAGAATTGTAGATTTTTTTCCAGTTATATAAAAAAAAATAATTCTTTAATATTCTAAAGAGGAAACCGTGTACATGAAAAAATTCTTTATAATAGTAAGGCCAAGACGAATTTCGATAATATACAGAGAAGGGAAGTGTTTTAGAAAAATAGTAACAATTATTTCATAGTTATTTTTTACAAATTGTTAAACGATGTTATATTTACAGAAATTAATGAATGCATAACTACAGTTAAAAATCATCAAAAAATACATTTTTTTTATTGGATATTCCAAATATACATGTTAATATGTATTTGGAAAAAACTTTTTAGGCCGAAATATGAGAAAATTTAGAAGTTACAGTATATAATGCAAAATGCATTATTTGACAAATAAATTAATAACAAAGGACACGAGAAAATAAAAGTTAAATTAAAATGTTTGAATTCACGCGTGAATGTTAGATCTTCAATCACACCTGTTTGATGCATGATGAGCAACAAACAAGTGCACATTGAGGTTAGTTAACCATACATGAAAAAGAAGAAAACTGTATGTACAACTATTTACACTCAATGCAAATTAACTATAATAAGTAATATTAACAAAATCAAAGAATCAAAAACTGTGAGTCCTGTGAATTTTATGTAAAAATTTATAGGCTCCTGCTTCACATTGTTTCATTGTTCTTCTTTTTTTGCAGCAGAAATGGCACTGACTCAAGGTATAATATGCCCATCCACTAAATAATTTTCAAAATGCGACAACACATCCTATCATTGAAGAGGATTGTTGCAGGCTTCGGACCAAGATAAAGATCAACGGATAAAGAGAATCAAGTATATCAAAATATTTACAGAAAGAAAGAGCAACAGAAATAGATTGGTAAGAACCTTATGCGTTCCACTTATGAATAGCTGTCAAGTTAAAACGAATATTAAAAATTTTTAATGATCAGTCAGCAAAAATGTTTTAAATTTTTAAGAAACATTTTTTTGACTGTATATTATGCAGAAAAGATGCCAACATTAAAAAAAAAATTCTTACATTATGTTTGACATAATGTAGTATTTGTTATTTATGTCTTTACAGCCTTCTACTCGAAACTATAATTTGTTGTGACCTGCCTTCGCTTTCAGACTGAACCATTTGATATTTTTTAATGGGGTACGGACCAAAATCTTTGTTTTTTATATCTCCTTTGACTGAAGCCATTGTAAATAATGTTGTATATGTTAAAAATATCATTTCAAGGTATTAAAGTAAAAAAAAATGGAATTAAAAAAAATAATTGAATTTTTAATCAATTTTCTGACTTTAAAAAATATTAAATGGTAAAATTAAGCGATGAAAATAGCTTCAGTCAAAGGAGATTGTAACGCGTTACCTAACGTTATTCAAATCTGCCGCGCGAAGGCAGTGAGCGCGCGCGTGCAACTCCCGCGCAGCCGAGTTCAGGCTCGCGCGCGTACTGAATCGGTCTTATGACGCGTAATATGCCCGTTCGATCTCGCGAAGCTGCTTTCAAATATAGCAAGTCAGGAAACCATCTTAGCTTGCGCTACCGTGCCGAACACAAGTGCGTGTCCTCTCTCCCGCGAGTTTTACGTTTGTGCCGGTCGCTTTTTTTATAGCCAGCATCGCGTGTGTGTGTGAGTGGACGCGCCGACTCCACAGTGTTAGAGAGAGTGAGAGACAGCTAGACCAGGGTTGTCAGATGGCGATTTTTTGTCTCACTTACTCTCAAAGAATATGACGTCACTTACGAGTGAGTGAATAGGATAGAAGATCGCCATCTGGTAACCCTGAGCGAGACCACGCCGCGAGTGCCACGGGAGCGGGAGAGAGATAGCGAGGGAGGAGCCGGCAGACAGCCCGCCTGCCAACCCAGCGAGTGCGAGAGAGAGAGAGAGCGTCGCTTCTGTGAGAGCAAGAGTGATAGAGAGAGAGTCGAGTGCACCGGCTGCTCCTTCTTAACGTAAGTTTTAATTCTCTTCTCTCGCTTATTATATGTAAATGCCTGCACGGAAATCGCCCTGTGCAAGCTTTCCGTATTGTGTATGCGCGGGCAAGTGTCAGCCCGCCGTACTTAACAAGTGCGCGCGTATATGCAGCTTCGCTGCACGCCTAACATTGTGTTAAACCAAGTTCTTATTTTTGTTGTAATTATTAATTTTAATACAGTGTTAAATTATCGTTACTCGTCGCGTTGTTATTTTGTACAACCGTCCTTCTCCCGGATACCGCCGCCTCCGCGGGAAAACGACTCCGTCGGTCGTTTTCATATCTTAGCATAGCGGCCGCGTGCTTTACTCTTCGAGTGCGCGCTTTTCACTCAGCAATCCAATAAGTTGGAAAGCGAAGTTCGCGACCGAACTTCGCGTTGTTTTTGGGATTTCAGGTGCTGATCCCCGGGCTAGTCATTTTAGTCTAACACCCGCGGCACCGTGTTCTAGAGCATCGCTGGCCTGTAACTTTTTGGGACTTATTCTCAAGTCATCCCGTTACAAGATATAAAAAACAAAGATTTTGGTCCGTACCCCATTAAAAAATATCAAATAGTTCAGTCTGACAGCGACGACAGGTGAAAATTTTTGAAATATCAATATTTTAGGATAAAATGGGTTTACAGACCTCTGGTTGGTCTTATATCATTAAAAATTCACTATATTTATATAATATACTTATATAATATCATAATTGATCAAAACTTGTATTCTTTAGGTGAATCAAAGAAAAAAAACTTTAACTGTAGTATCCCCTTAAACGGACTTTAATGCTTGACTACAATATATTACACACCTAGGGAGGAAAAAACTTGAACCCGAGCTTCGCTCGGGCGACAAAACCGACTCGTGTCTCAATCACCTGCTTCGCGCACTAGTTGCGTAATGTACTAATTTGATTCCGCTACTTTCTTGTGTTTAATTTCTAGAATCTGTATTTTAAGAAAATTTATTATTTGGATAGAAAAATTGGTATTAATTTATAAATAAAGATTTATAAATAAAAGACGGTTAAGATTTAAAAAATTGATAATTATAAGGTCTATAAAGGTAATACTGTTGAAGGAGGTAGACACCTTATCTCTGAAATAAAAAAGTCATATTTTAATACATAACTCTAAGCTAATTATTTCCCTCTTTTTACAAATAAAAGGGGGTATATTTACCTCACCTTAGACATTGGTCTGAGCCCTTTATATTGTCCAGAAACATAGTCATCGATGAAACTAGTTTTTGCACTATCCGTAATCTTTGAAATTTTTCTGCGGTTGGATTGACTCCAGATATTTAATTGTTTCAACTTTTTCAAAATTTTTTTTTATGTAAAAATTTTGTCTGACATCTAATCCTAAATCCCTACACTCATAGAAGAATTATACTATTCAAGAGTAACTTAGTTCAAATCTGGAGTCAATGCATCGACAGGAAAATTTCAAAGTCGCAGAGAGTAAAGAAACTTCTCTCATCGATGAGTATGGTTCTGAAGCATATAAAAGGCCCATCGGAGAAAGTTCTAAGGTAAGGTAAATATACCCACTTTTATATGTAAAAGATATGAAATAATTAGTTTATATTCATTTATTAAAATATGTCTTATTTTCTTATTTCAGAAAAAAGGTGTCTAGCCCACTTAAATTAAATTCATGTACTATTAATTATATCAGAATAGAAACATTTTGAAGTTTAAATTTTGATTTTCATGGATACTCGAAATTTACAGTCTACTTTATATATAGGAGGGAAGTATAATGCTCATACTTGCCTACATTTATACTTTTATGAAAAGTAAATTTTAAGAAAAAATATATACAAATACTTCAAACAGATTTACTATTCAATGTGCAACATTTTTTTACTATTTACGTTTATTTATGGAGGTTTATAAAGATAATAGTTTCTAAATTTAATTAAATAGGTTTCTTTATTCATAAAGTCTGCTTTGAAGATTTTTCCAATAGTCTACTTATATTTATAGAGATTTTTAGGCAATCGTTGTTAAGGGAAAGAGGTATTTTTAAGACCTGTTTGAAAAGTATTCCAATAGTCTACTATAGATGTTATTATTTCTAGAGATTTAATAGTTCTTAAATCAAATAGACATATTTATAAGGTCTGCTTTGAAGAGAGAATTTTTCCAGAGGGAAGAGAATTAGAAAAATACTCATGCTAGCCTAACTTTTACTTTTTTTAAAGTTTTTTTGGATGTATTTCAGAACATTATAAGAGGAGAATAAAATTTTAGAATGACATTAAATATCATAAAGATAATATTCTTGATGTAGCAGTTATTACCTGTCAATAATCACAGTAAAGATTGTGAACTAGAGCAGCCACTGTGGCAGTGCTTCCCCTTTGCCAGAGTTGCTCGTAGCACAGGGTAGCTGTACATACAATAAAAAAGCCTATATATTTAGAGACGATCAATATAGTACAGAAATATCGACTAGAAAACCTACATAAAGAGCACAGATTTAAGAAAGGTTCTGAGTAACCTACATCAATCCTCTAAACGTAACGACTTACTACTAATGTATTTCCATAGCTATGTTAGACGATTAATAGCGAGCAGACGAGCTCTCTGGAAATCTCAGCGATGATTAGGTGATAGTAAAGAAACTGAAATTCCCAGCGATTTTTCTCAAAAAAATTGACTGCTTAGTTTGGGAGTTATAAATTTTAAAAATGACACGTTTTTGTTAATAACAAAAGAACCGTGATAGCTAGAGAATTTTTTTTTTTTTTTTAAATATAGGTTTTTTTATTCTCTCTCTCGAATGATACTCATATCATTCAACAATTTAAATCCTATCATTAAAAAAATTCAAAAGTAAATTTTTTGAAAATCAAAAATTCAACATAAAACAAAAACGAATCAGTGAATCATAAAAAATTATTTTCTTCTCAAATTCGGAATTCAAAAACAAAAGATATGAGCCTCGGCCAGTTAAAATCGACGGCGTAGATCCGAAGATAAAGCGGTATACGCGCGCGCACACACACACACACCTCTAATCATGTTTCTAGACCGATTTAACAAAACTTATAATTTTACTACTAGAAAGCTTCCTGTAGGAGGAAACAAAAAGAACTGATATTATAACATTGAAGATTTCATGTCATTATAATATAATTATCAACTGTTTTACGTTAACTTCTTATTTAAGAATAAGTAGCTTTATTAAATCTAAAAGTAATTGAAAACATAAATCAATCTGTATTATTAGAAACTCCAATAAAGTCGACTTTCCTTTCGAAAGGTTGACCTTCTTCTAGTACAATAAAACTGACAAAATGTATAAGTAAATTCGATTTTTTCGATCAACTATATCTGTTTACAGTGAAAGCACTACTTTATATTATCTTAACTTTTGTGCTCATATAGATTAGATACTTCTGAGGATCCTAAAATCCACTTCAGTGGGAGTATATCCAACAGAATGAGTTCGCAACTTCGCAATATGTATTGCCTTTAATAGTGAGGCCATGATTGAGAAACGAATCTGTCGGATCATGTAAAAATCATAAAAACTGATTAAATCATCTAAAAGTCAATTTCACTGTACTAGGAAATGAACAAGCCTTATCATTATATAAAATATTGAAATCTTTTTATTTTGGAAGGTGACATAATAGAAAAGTATATTCTTTTACTACCATCACATTCTTAGTATGTGTGTGTGTGTAAGGAAATTGTTATTGCGGCTTGGGTTCAAGGATCTTGTTTTTCTATTTCTTATTATAGGATAAATTAACTTATTAACTTAGCTTCCATAATTTTTCTATTCTCACATAGATTATATACTCCGTTCTTTAACCATGTCTTATTTCTTAAGACCGCTGTTATTTCCAAAAACAGCTTACATTATACTTACTATCATAATGTAACCACAAAATATCTTCTGCTGGCCTATATGGTGCCGATACGAGAGAAGACGCTCTCTACTTCCAATGTAGTTTGTGTGTGGAAAACTCCTCCATCTTAATTAAGTGAAAAGTGATACGTGCTTGATAAATATCAGAGGAGCTTGGACTGGGTTGTCTTATCCTCCTGTGAATTATGGCCTCATAACATCATTGCTTATTTCCTCCTTAAAACTTCACTATCAATTCTGGTTTTAGAATAGACTAATTTGGTGTATTTTTCCATTTGATAGCCAATTGAACTCATCAATGCAGTTCGAAATTATTAATTTTGAGATCTAAGCCAGCTGGTTTAAAATGATTTTCTTCATCTTCATATATCCAGTTGTAGGGAGCCAAATATATTTTTGTACAGTCATCTGTAATCACTTTGCTTGTTACATACAAATAGCCAATGCAAATTTTACAATTTGTAGTCAATCTGCGAGCACGAGTTGATTTACAATCATGAACTTTCACGAACTTATAGGGCTTCTTTCTCGCTATCACGATATACATACCTACTCTCAGTACAGTACAACCGCTGTCACAAGACCACGTCTCGAGCTTACGACAGCGAGAAACATAGGTCAACCTTGTGTCGACCTCGATAAACGACAGCAGCTGCGTTAAATTTTAATAATACTTACAAGGAGAGACTTAGGAGTCCTGGTCATGCATTTTTTTCAAATTGATAGAGGTGGCTCTTTTTACAATAAAAACAGGGTCTGTAAAGACTTTTAACCAATGGGCCTTCTGTCAAAAGTTACAGCTATGTAAAGTTTGAAATTTTATCTAGATTTGATTATTACTGGGATTTACAGGGATATTTTCTTTTAAGCGTGTAGTTTCTTGCCACCATAAACATAATAAATAAAAGTTGTATTGTCAAGTGGAACAATTTCCTGAATTATTTTCCATTTATCAACTCGAAAGCAACATTGAAATTCAATGAATATCAAAATAGGCATAATTTCTCATAACCTACTTTTCTACAATGATCTTCATAGTGTACTTTTTTACAATAACTTTATATTTACAATATAGCAATTATTTTTTTCTATGTATTCCTATTGCACCATAAGTTAATCGATCCATAAATATGTGCCCTGATAATTTTAAAGATTAGATTTAGAAATAAAGGATTAATTTTAATGAAAAATACAGAAATTTGTAACTATTCTTTAAAATCAGGATTTACAAAGATACACAGATTTTTTAAAATTAATATATTAATTTAGTTACAACTTAACATTTATTTAACTTACATTATTTGTATCATATTCATCTCTCATAATTAAATATTTATGTAAATCAGTCTCACCAATATTGGAGAACGTTAGAAACTTTATTAAATTTTTCTCAAGACTCTTTTATTAATGAAACAAAATAATCATACACAAAGCTTTTCAATCTTAATTTAGCAAACACTACACGGCAATGAAATCTAAAAATAAAACTTATGTGACAGCTGTGCTCCAATAAATGTTTAAAGCATTTACTAAAAATAGCCAATTTCGTTGTGAATTAAACAATTCCAATAGAAATAATTTCTATACAGGGTTATCGCAATGTACTGTTATGAATTGAGATCAGCTGGAACTACATAATTATCAGCTTAAGAATTTAAGCATGATACTCATAGTAAACTATATAGTTACCTAAAACCAAATAATCATGTATGAATAAAGCTTTTGAATCTTCACTTTACAACACATCACCACAAACAAATTTTTATAGCACTATATGACTTAAGTCTGCACTTAAGACACGCCTTTCCGTGTCTTAAGTAGTCCTTTCTGGCACCGTGAGGTTAGCGCACGAGCGTAGCGAATCGGCGGACTTCAGACACGCAGATACTATACAATATTGTACGATACGCGTGCCTTAAGTTATACGTTCTGTCACGACGTTAGCGCCCTTGCTGCGCTCGGGCGCGTAACTCGCCATGCCCGAAAGTGCCACTTACCGCACTAGTATCGTAAGATACTAATGAAAGAAAACTTATCCCACAGCTGAACTCCAATAAATCCATAAATCATTTTTTTTTAATATTGATGCAATTTGAGTTAATCATTATTCCACATAACCTCTTAACTTCTTACGTACAACCTTATATATTCTCATAAACAAGTCGTATTAAGAATGAAACAAATCTAACCAAAACTATTTCTGCACATAGTTAAGTCAAAGATTATAGTCATAGTGGTTTCTATTGTCGTCAACTTCAAGGCTTGAGCTAATTTTACAATGATTAATAAATTTAATTTACAGTAGTTATTAATAAATTTAAATTTGAGAAGAAAACATATAAATTGAAAATATTCATTGAGAAATTACATTATAAAATATGGTATAATGACAAATTGTACAATCAAGCGAAATATTTTAAATTATTAATACTTAATAGTACATTACGCAACTAGTGCGCAAAATAGGTCATTCCCACGCGAGTCAAGTTTGTCACCCGAATGCAGCTCGGGCGACAAAAGAGACGAGTGCGGATGATGACCTATTGCGCACGTGTTGTGTATACTATTTTTCCTAACGAGTTGCGCAGACTTTGATTTTGTGAACCAAAACGAGTGCGCAAAATAGAATTTTGCACACTCCGTTAGGAAATATACTTTTTCGACTTTTAATAATTATATTGAAACTGTTTGAATTTAGTAGAAATTGGATCAATATTTAAAACAAAATAATATGGATATATTGGAGTTCAGCTGTGAGATAAGTTTTCTTTCAACAATTTTTCTGTGCTGCTGTGTTTGTAAAGTGAAGATTCAAAACATTTGTACATACATGATTATTTGGTATCAGGTAACAATATCGCCGGTGCTTATGAGAAAAAAAACAATAAAAAAAAGCTATAAAGAAAAACCTTTTTCGAAAACGCCGTGAAAAAAAAACCCATTTCGGTATACACCGTGAAAAAAAAATGTTTGATTAGAAGGCTGTCAAGAAAAACCCATTTCAGTAAACGCTGTGTAAAAAAACTCTTTCATTAAAACGCCGTGAAAAAAAAATCGTTCATTAGAATGCTGTAAAAAAATCCATTTGGATAAACGCAGTGAAAAAAAGCTTATTCGTGAACACGCTGTGAAAAGAAAACGTTATTCTTGTCTATCATTAAATTCCCGGTTAATCAGGTCTATAATTAATTAATTTAACGTTTCTCAGCGATTTCCATGCATTTGAGCAATAATTTAATTAAACGTCAGGGTACTCAGGGAGTTTTTCTATGCACTGAGCACGTTTTCGAGTACTATTTCGCTGCGCCTCGACACGTTGATACCCAGGAAACGATTTCTTCGCAAATCATAGTTTATAGCGCGGTTTTGACTGTACCTGGGGGTTTTTCGGGTGTTTCGGTGAACAGCGACACGCCTTGCCCAGAAGATAACTTCCTCGCGAATTTGAGTATAACTGGGGGGTTTTTCGACTCGTTGAGCACGTTTTTTAGGACTATTTCGATGTACCTCGACACGTCGATGCCCAGGAGACGATCTCGTCCAAAATTATAGTTTGTCACACGAATTTGAGCCTGGCGTTTTTTTGACACGCTCAGAACATTTGTGAGGACTGTTTCGGTGGTCGGCGACGCGCTGATGCGTAGGAGACGATTTACTCGCTAATTTGACTATACCTACTGCACGGAAAGAAGGATTCCCAAGAAAATCACGTTCTCAAAAAACGTTCGTTTCGTTGCCCAGAGCCTGGAAAATTGAACCGAAACAGCGCTTCGGTGCACAGGCGGCCAATGCGCAGCACGTACCACTCGCTAGCAGCTAACCCACAGCCGTACCACGCGATTACAGGTGACAGGCACTACCAAATCAAGGGAACGTTATTTGGGATCGTTGTTTTCTGTACATCCCAATTTGGTGTAAATCGTCTCCTGGGCATCAGCTTGTCCAGGTACACCAAAATAATTCTCGCAAAACGCGCTAGCGGGTCGAACTAACCCTAGATACACTCAAATTCGCGAGGAAGTGATTTCCTGGGCACCAGTGTATCGCTGTCCACAGAAACAGTCCTCAAAATTGTGCTCAGCAAGTCAAAAAACCCCCCAAGTACACTCAAATTCGTGAGGAAATTATCTTCTGGGCATGAGGGTGTCACCGTACACCGGAATAGTATTCGAAAATTTGCTCAGCGGATAGGTATCCTGAGATTTAATTAAATTAATATTCAAATGTTCGGAAATACCTGAGAAAAGTTCAATTAATTTATTATAGACCGTTAGAATTAACAGGGAATTGAATGATAGACACGAACAACGTTTTTTTTCACAGCGTTTTCACAAATAAGCTTTTTTCCACGGCGTTTACCGAAATGGAATTTTTTTTACAGCGTTCTAATAAACGAGTTTCTTTCACGGCGTTTACCGAAATAGTTTTTTTTTTCACGGCGTTTATCGAAATGGGTTTTTTTCACAGCGTCTTTAGAAATGGATTTTTTTCAGAGCATTTTCCGAAACGGTTTTTTTTCATATCGTTTTTTGAAATAGGTTAGCTTTCATAAGCACCGGCGATATAGTTTATTATAAGTATCGCGCTAAAGTGTTTAACCCATTAACGCCGCGAACACCCTATTTGTAATCCGATTTTCAGTTCATTATAAGAATGCGTTATCTGGGTTTCCTTAGAGTAGGGTTTCTCAATGTGAACTCGCTCCGATGTCACATTGAGAGGCTGCGCCTGTACTTGAGCTATGATCTTTGGTACCATATCTTCGGTATAGCAGAGTCATCGCTGGGTCCAATAGTGGATGACAGCGTCATCCTAATAGAAGGATACACGGTTTTGAGGCAAGATTTCAACCTTTACGGGGGTGGAGTTGCCTTGTACATACGCAAAGATTTGTCTGTTGTTAAACTAGCATCATCTAACACGGAAGTAAATAAAATCCTGGTATACCCGAATACTTACTTTGCAGTGTGCAATAGGGTAGCTCGCCGCCCATCCTTGTCGGGGTGAGTTACAGGCCACCAAAGGTCGCGATGCAAAAGACGAGCAAAAAGACACAATAAAAGTCGGATCTCTTCTATCAGTTTCGGAAGCTAAGTAGTGACTACGGTCTTAAGTTTATTATGGGAGACCTTAATGACGACCTCGCTTCAGACCCACCTGAAGCAGACGCAATTACCGTAAGAATCTGGCAAAAGAGCTATCATTTCAGATAGTTCAGCATAGACCTACTCACCACAAGATCCATACCACGCTCACGTGGATAGACTTGATACTGACGGAAGCGAACGACGTGATACTGGACCATAAAACACTTGCCCAGTTTCGGTAATCATGCAATTATTGATGTTACCACCAACTATTTTGTGCCGGCACCGCGTAAGGACTCTTTCTCGTTCAAAAAATTTAAAGACATTTGTCCAATGTCATCAAATGACTTACTGTCTCAATGTAACTGGGCAAGTATGACCTCGATCGAAACAGATCTGAAGCGTGCTTTTAATAACCTCAATTTAAACTAAAACTATGCAATAGATAACTTAGCTCCTATAAAAACAGTTAGTATCAATAACGCTTAGTATCAATAACTATAATAACAGTTAGTATCAGTACGCTCCCTGGCTTGGTCCTGACGCAACTCATCTATAAGCGTAATGCCACCCATCGACGCTACAAGCGTACTGGTCGGGCGGCGTTTCTTTATAAGTTTCTTCGACTCAGCAATGAGGTCGATTTGCGCATTACTCAAGAGTGAGCTTCTTTTCTGCAAAAACATCTCTCTGACGCTCTGGATGATAACAAGGATATACGGAAGGAAACACGCAATCTCGGCTTCTTACCCAAGAGAAAGGAGGAAGATCTCGGCGGCGTTACACCAGAAGAGCTAAACGCCCACTTGCGCGAACCTCTGTATCTCCCCTTGAAAATTTGGAAGACGCAATGGACATCATTCTATCTGCAAACAAGGAGGGTCTTTCATTCAAACCTGTAAATTTTAATGACGTGATCCTTACAATATCACATTTCTCTTTGCAAGCAAGAGGAGCTGACGGTGTTCCCCAAAGTGTGACAGTTAAAGCCTTACCAGTTATTGGTAATTAGATGGATGACATCAGAATGGCAAGAGACAAGAAGCACTTAACACTGCTTCTGTTATTCAATTTCAGTAAAGCCTTTAACACGAGCTCTCCACCAAAATTACTAGGCAGGCTTCGTCTCTTAGGGTTCCCCAGGTCGGCTCTCCTGTGGATTAGATCGTACTTACAAGGTAGAACACAAGTGGTGGTTACCTCGAAAAAAGAAGACAACTCAGACTCTCTGGAAATAAATTTAAGGATACCACAGGGTTCCGTCCTAGGTGCTCTGCTATTCTGCCTCTACGTGAACGACCTGCGTGACTTCTCTGGACTTATAGCTGTGAAGCATATTTTCTACGCGGATGATCTTCAAATATATGTACACACCACAAAGGATAAGATGTTGGAAGGCATTGCTCGACTAACCGATGCTGCAAAACTCGTAACTGATTGGACAGAGGGGGCTGGCCTTCCTCTCAATGCCAGCAAAACTACATCAATACTGTTCAACTCGAAATTGGAAAATATCGTCAAAGATACGAATTTGCGTGGTATTGAGATGTACTCTGGAGTCCTCATCCCCTTGAGTGATGAGGTTGTGAATCTCGGAGTTACTCTTGACAGTAAACTATCATGGAAACCGCACGTTAACCGAGTTGTAAAGAAAGTTAATAAAGCCCTGTATAGTCTGCGGTTTATCTGGGTTTGGACCTCCGAGACTCTTCGCAAACGGTTGGTTGAGGCATTCGTACAGCCACACCTGGATTACTGCGTAGTGGTATACTTAGACGCGACGAACGAACAATGGATTAGACTGCAAAGACTTCATAATTCATGTGTGAGGTATGTATTTGGGTTGAGGAGGGATGTGCACATTTCTCCCTTTCGTAAACGCTTAGGCTGGCTCCGCGGGCAGTCTCGTAAGCAGTATCGTGCTGCAATATTAATGTATAAGATTTTACGAATAAAGGAGCTATGTAGCTGACCTCTTTTCTGATTTTAAACCGCGGTCATCTTTTCGAGGAGTGCCCCCAGAACTCGTCGAACCTGCCAGAAAAACGGATGCGGAAGCCGGCTCGTTTCAAGTACAAGGCGCAATTCTCTGGAACTCCCTCCCCGCATCTCTACGGTTCCTTCCATCTTTTTCTAGCTTCCGTAGGGCGGTGCGACAGTACCTTTTTGATATTGATCTCTAGCTCCCATCTGATTCACTAGCTTTTAATTTTAAGTATGTTATGACGTGACCGCTAGGCCCAACTTTCGATACTCCCTTGCACAAAATTAAAAATATAAAACCAAAGAAACTCAATTTTAATAACTCTTACTGTGCTCTGTAATCTTACTGTGATATATGTTGTGTAAATATTTTACAACGTGTCTACTGCACATCAATGTAAGCGGCCGAAATACTGTGATAATAAGATAACAATGATTTTTTTGAGATAGACCTTGACCACAATTTTTTTGTATGTGATTGTATACGGCATATCTGAAATATTGTATGGCGAGACTTTTAATATTTGTGTGCTTTCATTGTAATTTATAATTTTGTCGTTAAGGCGAAGAAAGGCTATCTATCTATCTATCTATCTATCTATCTCTCTCTCTATCTCTCTCTCTATCTCTCTCACTCTCTTTATTTTCTTTTGTCCGCGGAGCATACCCATCGTTCGCCAGCAACTCCTACGACAACGACATGGCGTAAAACTTACTAGATCCTGCTACTGTCGACAACGGCATGGCAAAAAACTACTAGACATATAGTGTTATCTATTAGTCACTAACTGAATCTAGGTGTCACTAGCTGAAAAACGCAATGGAAAACAGGGAACAAAGAATTAGAACACGAGATGGCAAAATATTAAACACGGAATATCTTTTTATACAATATATTGTTGAAGAAAACTTATTTTATAGAAATCTAGTAAGGATAAGAATGTATGTGATCTAATATAAAGGTAAAAATATAATGTATAGGAAAGGTAAAAAACAAGAAAAATTGATAGGTTAGGAAGTTATGTTTCCGTGTATACGTAGCACGGTGCGCCCTCAGGCTTCGCCGTGCCTCATAGCTTGCCTTTAGAGCGCTCCCGCGGTCCTTGATAAGGGATCGTTATCTAAACGATTCTAACTTCAAGAGCAATTTGTTTTCAATAAAGGATATATTAAATGATACTATTTTTCTACCTTTTACATATTACTCAAGTATATACGTACCTAATTTTCTCAATAAATTGACACACAAGATAACCAAAAATAATAGCGTCATTAGCTTCAACGTCCAAATGCGGTATTCCAAAGTTACAGCTATTCCACAGTTCCTGCTTATATTCATCCAACTTCCATGCTGCACTTCCTATATCAAAAAGGATTATTTGGGGGTTACCATCAACAAGCCATGTACCTGTAACAATCTAATAATAATAATAATAAATATATAACACAATATTATAGTCTCACACACGCACACACACACACACACACACACACACACACACACACACACACACACACACACACACAAACCCACACACACACACACACACACACACACACCACACACACACACACACACACACACACACACACACACACACACACACACACACACACACACACACACACATGTACATATCTTCATATATTATATAGTTCGAAACGGTAAGATTCATGAGAAGGAGTTGCTCTCTCTCTCTCCCTCCCTCTCTCCCTCCCTCTCTCTCTCTCTCTCTCTCTCTCTATCTCTCTCTCTCGCTCTCTCTCTCTTGAGCATAGTTAGTCGGTCATGATTCGAAAGGGGAAGGCAATTAAAATAAATGCATAAAGCCAAATAAGTAATATTGAAAGAATACAATTTATTAACGACTTAATACTACTTTTACAAAGGTGGGTATCCACAGTACAGATCGCGCTTGTCGGCTATCTGTAACAAAACTTGGGTTTGTAACATTAGTATTGCGGTACATTATACATAGACGCGGTAATTGCGGTTGCGGTCGTCCACGAATAGGCCAGTGCGCTCCCACTACTAGTGGACCAACACCTTGGTAACGAGGGCACTCTTATACCTAGGGAATCGTCTCAGCGATGTGCCGAGTACAGGGCAACGTGGGCGCTCGTATACCTTCGTTCCGTCGGCAGTGCTCCAAGGCTTAACGTAGTCGGGCTTGAGCTGAGTGAGTGCTTTACCACGGCAGGCACGGCTATATAGGCTATATATACCCGGTCTGCCATGTGGCTATAGTCGGCTCGTTGGGACGTGCTATAGCATATGCGTCGAACGCAATGCTTGGCTGCGGCGCTCGGAGGGGAGGGAAGCTCGGGACCTACTGCCCTACTCCCTACCGCCGCGGTATGAGCACCGGAATGCGTGGGCATGCATGTGTACCGCTATGTAGACACTCGTACCTCCGCTCTCCCATGCCGTTGACTGGTCCGTCGGATTTCTCTCTCTAGCGCACGCGTTATATGGGAGAGAGAAAGTTTTTGCCTTCAGTGTTTATTACCGATGCGCTTATTACAGAGGTGCATAGTTACTAGTTTTTTTGAACTTCACTAGGGTTTTACCATTCTGAATCATCCTCAATCCTCATCAAACCACCTCCAAAGCTCTCAACACCGATCATCCATCCTCTCACCTTCCTCAAAATAACCTGATATCGTGTCAGAATTTACGTTATTTTAAAATCTATTTCTACTCTATAAACCCTCAACCCTATGCTCTCCCTCCTATCATCCCTCCACACAACCCTTCTCATATCCGCCTCACAATCGTTTTTACTACCTTCCCATAACAATACTGGATAGTTGTAAGCGTCTTTTAACGATCTAGCCGTCCACACTCCTCCAAAGTTCTCACGGCTCCACGTACATTCTCCTTATCATCCACCCCCTTCTCCGATCACCAAAATAACGTAAAAATATCATAAGAATCAATAGTTTTTATGTATATTTTAGACAGCCGCTCCCATTCCACTGCCCGGCCGATCCCCAGCCACTACTCCTCCGTTCCCAGTCATTCCTGGCAACTTTTCAGTCTTTGGAAACAGCCAGAACGTTATGCCTCCTTAGGTAGTTAGGGAAGGAGAAATTTTCAAAATTTTTATGATCAAGAGCAAGCTTCCTCCGATCAAGCGAAGCTTAGGTATGCTCTAGAACAGAGTACGCGTCCTTCGAAAAAGCGTAGTTCAGGTAGGTAGTTTAAGCGTCATAGTTGTGTAAAGCGCAGGCAGATATTTTTTTTTCTGCTCGGCCCATACTTTATTGCTCTGCCGAAGAGAAATTTTGCTTAGTGGCGAATGTACACCAAAATGATGTTCTTCAATGAGGAAGAATGAGATACCGTTATTCCGGTGCAGTTTCTATTTCCTAGCTATAGTCTCAAAGTTTCCAATTTTATCACTTTCAAATACGAGAAAAATTCAATTAACAATCTTATTTTTATTTATGCAACCAAATTACCACAATTTTTGTTAATCTAATATTCTTCGGAATATTTTTTATCACTTTATAAGCAAATCTTTGTTTAATTTAGCTGTTTCGTTTAAAATAAAATGTTTTTAATAAAGTAAAAATTTCATAAAGTAAACGCAAACGTTAACTGAATTTGGCTAGGCATTCACTATTAAAATTATAATAAAACGGGATGTCACGGGGTGAAATTTAGGGCTATGACACGTTTCTCCTCTGTGTCAGAGCGGTTCAATTCCGTATCTCTCGGTTCAACTCCCGGAGATTTAATAGCCAGATTAGGCAACA
>JAPYZP010002215.1:0-16327 GCA_030522985.1 Torymus sinensis
AGCGAGAGGAGAGATGGGAGGACGAGAGCCGAGAGTTGAGTGACGCCGCGCAGACAGCTGCCCCGCAAACCTGATCGGCAGTCCGTCCGTCCGTCCGCGCTCATCCGTTTCGCGTCTATACAACCTCCTCGCGATTCCTCGCGCGATATCGTATAACCCGCCAAACCAGAAGACGAGAGCTCTGCACCCGATTTTTCGTGCGCGCCGCTGCGCCTGTGTCTGTATGGCTGTGTCTGCGTGTAATACGTGTGGAAGCGAAGGAGAGATACCCTTTGCAAGGTGCATCAAGGTTGTAGGAATTTGCTCGTCGGACATTTTTATATGCCTGCGTGTCTCGTCGCTCGTATTTCATGACACTTGTGTTTATGGCCGAGCGCGCATATTTATTAAGTTTTCGAGGGCCTGAGATGCATTAATCACGGTAATAGTTGCGCCGAGCTATCGGAATTTACTCTCCGAGGGCAGATTACATTTTTCGGGGGAAAAAAATATTAGTTGTTTTTTTTTAATTGGAACAAACTTTTGTTTCGCGAAAATTATTTCTAGCGATTGAGCTGAAATTTCATATGCTGATAGCGTTGAGTGCGTAACATGTCAAAGTCACTGTGGGTAGATGCGATAAGATGTTTATTACAATTTTAATTGCACGTAATTAATTACCTATATATTTTTTATTAAAAATATATTTTATGAAGTCCTAGATAAGTTGGACTTGGAGAAGTTTTATTACAGCATTAAATTGTAGCTTATACTTATGCCAGTTATATCTATGTATACATCACACACTCGTTTTAAACGTACGTGTGTAACTACGTTAGATAAAAGTTAACTCCGTCAGAATTCAAAATATTTATATTGACCCTGGTGGAAATCGTCCATTTTTCTCTCATTTCTCAAACGATTTTTCGAACCTTTTCTAACCATTTTATGGCGATTTCAGTCAATTAGCCATAAAATGGTTAATTCCCAAATGACAAAAACTGAGCGATTTTCACCAAGGGAGAAATTTATTGATTTCTAGATAAAAAGAGAGAGATATTATAATTTGAATGAGTTGAAAAACCCGCATTTAGCTTGAATCGGTTTTTTTTAGCATGCTGACGGCCCAATATAATTTAACCGACGATTAATTACACGGAACACGAGTGCGATACGTATATAATACCTTCAGTACGTAGCAGCGCAGGGCGCAGGAACAACATTTCTCTTTAATACAGAACTAAACGAGCCCTCGGCCCGCGCACTCATTCACTCGCGCTTGCGCATGCAGTGGCAAAAGAGCGAGCTCCTGCTGCTGCTGCTCGCGCCTGGGCCATAAAGCACACTTTATTAAAAGATAGTCAAGCGGCGCGCGCGCGAGCGAGCGAGCGGCAGTAAAAACTTCTTCTGAATTGGGTTAGTAATGAGGCCGACTCGGGCTGGCAAGGTCAGAGACGCGCGCGTCGGGCATTATACAAAGCCCTGCGTGCCGCGCCGTAAAAAACTTGCTTCTGCACATGCGTGCATATACATATACGCATCGACGCGCGCTACCTGTGGTGCATATACATACCTACCTGCAGCATTGTGTGTATACATACATCGCAACCTATAGGTATATATATGTACGGGCTTCGGGAAGGGCGCGACTCGCTCTCACTCTCGGTGTGCTCGCTGCCAGTGAGAGCTCTTTATTCCAGTTATAAAACGCTTTACGACATTTTCGCGCGCGCGCGAGAGAGAGAGAGAGCGATATATATCCTTTTCCGGTGACGCGGCGGCGCCCGCGACACTTTCCCCCTCGTGTGCTCGCACCCTGCTGGCGCTCTTTTGAGCTCGGTTTCATATCGCGAGCGACGGCTAATCTCCCAGTGAAGCCCTTTTGAATTTTTGATAAAATTTATGTCTCAAAATTTGATTATTTTTTCGGCGATTTTCGGGTTTTTCATGCTTTCTACCTATAGTCATTGCAGTGGATATGAATATGTAAATTTCTGAATATTTAACGATGATTTAAATTATTTATAAATATAAACTGCTCTGGATTTTGGTATTATGCTGCATCATTGGTATTCATACCCATCCGTTAGCTTCAGAGAGAATTCGTCAACTTCAAACGGTTACTTGAAGTTTCAATTAAAATTCAGAATTTTAAAACTTGTTCAAATTGTAATTAAAATTTCAATTAAATATTCAAGGCAAATTTAAATATTCTGGAGCTATATGGTTTATCTTTTGTTTAAATATAATTATATACAGCTTGCCCTTCGACATAACATAAAATTTATATATATTTTTTATATAATATATAGTGAAGTTTATCTCTATCTGAATTGCCTGATTAACATATGAAGCAAAGGTATTTCAGCAAAGACAATACTTTGCCAGAAAACGTCTGAAAATTGGAATAGTGCAGCTCCCTGCAGTATGAGACGAAGAATATTTCTGCGCGAAGAAAGAAATCAATTCGCGTGTCCAGTGTGGAGCGTCATCGGCACTTCCATCATAGATGGGCCGCTCGCGGCACACGTCTCCTCGGCGACGACGAGTGCTCGCTTTCTCTCTTTCTCGTATATACTCCACCCACCCGCGGGGCGAGCGCTCGTCGCGTCTGCTATTAAAAGAGAAAAGCGATAAATCTCTCCTTTTCTCGGACCTCCTTGAAGCGTCTGCTACACACAGTCCTCTCCGGCTGAAACTAAAGGAACTTCTCGTGTCTCTCTTATATGTGTGTGTGTGTGTGTGTGTGTGTGTACGTCCGCGGCATCGTCTCTCCTAGTCCTCCTCCGCGACGCTGCAATCGAAAACTAAAAGAAATCAGGACTCGTGCGTCCTCCCCGAGCGAGAGCTCCATTATTTTGGTGTCCGGCAGGCTGCCGCTGCTTCTTGAGTATTATATATGTGCGTCGTTGTAACTTTCGGGCTCTGCCTCTCTTTCTCTCTCTCTCGCTCGCGTGATTGTTTTCCTGTGTAAAGGCACGCGGCAGCTTTATCGGAGGCGGTGGCGCGCGTCACGAACCCATGCGCACGCGCGCTCTCCCAGAGCTCGCTTTCAGGCGCGGATTTATTTTTAATTTTCCCCAACCTATCCCGCTTTATTTCTCCGTCGCTCACGAGCACCTGTTGTGTAGTTCGTCATACTTGCATTCACTCGCGTATATTCTCTTTCCCTCCTTCTTCTTTCCCTTCGAAGAAAGCCTGTGTATTTAATAGCAATTATTATGTCGCGAGTCGCGATATAATTCTTCTCATTATTTATTTTATTTCCAAATCTTTTATTTATTATACAGTTATTATCTTTTTGTCTCTTTGTTTGACAAACACACGAGTCAATTTCAATGTTTATTATTTTAATAATAAATAATAATTATTTATTCACACTCTTTTACTGCGGAAATTCCTGTGTTTGATAAGAATATTGGATATTCTTCAATATTAGACATTGCCACAAATACATCAAATACAAAGGAGGTGCTACTTTGAGTATACATAAAGAGTCTCTTACAAATCAAGAAAATTGGAAAATAAATGATTTGGCAATGGGCATTTTCTGCGCGTTATGCGGCCGGGACTAGAATACTTTTGATAAATTCCTAATAATAATTCAATGACGTGGAATCAATTAAAGCGACGATGAAAAGCTCTTAAACCTTGCGGGCTCGAGAAACAAACAGCGCGGAGTGAGTGTGTCTGTTACGTAAAG
Organism: Torymus sinensis; assembly: GCA_030522985.1. Taxonomy (NCBI): domain Eukaryota; kingdom Metazoa; phylum Arthropoda; class Insecta; order Hymenoptera; family Torymidae; genus Torymus; species Torymus sinensis. Next base: position 3,683 of record JAPYZP010002215.1, read on the forward strand.
CACACAGAAAGCCGAGTAAAGAAGTCGTCTTGTAAAAATCATCATCCATCTCGGCGATCGCTCGTAAATTACATCGCGCAAAACATACAATTTTGAGAGTTTCTCGCTCTCGTAATATCGAGAAAAGGCCGGAAAAAAAGGCCCGACGCTGTATTAGTATGGAAAATCTTATTTACGAGCGTCGACATAACGGTAATCGAAGTGTAAAACGAAAGTCTCGCGCCGTGGCCTTAAATCACACCTACATCTGATGCATTTCATAACCCGACGATCGAAAACGCCCCCCTATAAAACATTACCCGGGCGTATTTAGACGCGCGCGGCTCTCGAGAGGTAACTATGATAGTTCTTTTTCGGACGCGGCCGAGTAAGAGGGAGTGAGAGAGAGGGGAATGCCGGAACTCCGCAATCAACGGGAGCGCAAGTGAATTATATTCAGCCCATGCCGCATGAAAGTATATTAACGAGAAGGCGAGATATATACATGGGAAAAGGGAGGGGGAGCGGCCGAGGGAAAAATGGAAACGTGAGAAATGAAGAGGTCGTGGAGATACACGGAATTATGTATGGGAATATACCCTGTTGTCTTATTTTCATTTAGCTGTGCTTTCTCGTGCCCTATAAACATGTATAATATTTACAATTAACAAATTAAATAGACGGTTTAATGATTTAAACCTGTTGCTGCTCCAAGTTAAATTAGAGATTGAAGCTAATAATTATACCTATCTAAAAACTCACTTTAATACAATTTTCTTTAATTTCATCATCATTTTTGCCCAAATCTATTAATATCTGAAAGAATTTCAATACTGCGCTGTTTCTGCTTACTTCCAATACAAATATTGTCATAACTTTGAAAACGAGTTATTTAAATTTATGAAAATTTCGCGCCGAAGCCTGATTTATTCAGATCGACAGAAAAAGAACGCGGCTTGAATTTTAGAAATTGAGTCGATCAGCGCGAGTCTAATGAACGATGGTGAATTAAACTATAATTATAAAGCTAATGGGTACAGCCATGGACAAATAAGTAAAGCCTTGGAAGCGGAAGGAGGCTTTCACCCGCGGGTTGATTCATTGGCCGCGGAATCATCGATTCGCTCGATATATAGAAGAGAAAGTCTCCCGCGACGCGGCGACTCCTCCGTATGGCCCATGTGCGTCACGTCGTGTCTGTCTTAGTCTCGCCGGCGACTAGTTACACCATAATTTGCAAGAAAGAACAATAAATCAGCGTGCGAATCGCGCGCGAGAGTGCGAGAGAGGAGTGAGGAGAGAGGCAAGGAGACGCGACGACGCTCTTTATACGGGCCTCGCGATGAGGAACGACAGTTGTCAATGCCGCGCTCGCAGACCCGAAAAGCACATAAATTCGAAGCCGGCCTCTCTCTTATTTACGATTATTGACGGGGCACCGTCGTCGTATCGTTTCTATTCCGCAAGCAATAATCATTCGTTTACTTTGTTTTTCTTTTCGCGTGCGTCGCCTCGTCCCTCCGTTGTCTTTCTCTCCTTCTTTTTCGCTTGTGTGTGCGTGCGTGTGTGTAGTCGCTCGGCGACGATAATTCAGTGCTCTGATGTCGCGGATTGATCGTATATGAAATTGAATATACACTGTGCGCGCGTATTTTCTTTCGCAATACCGCGAGGCTGCGACTGGCTTTTTCGAGTCTATGTATGTGTGTGTATGTTCTGAGCGTGTGTCTGTGTGTGTGTCTGTAAAAAACAGACGTAAATTGACGTTGAAAATGTGGGCATAAATCACCGTGTGAATGTATGCTGAATCCGACTTATTAACTATGATGAAGAGCGCGCGTCGTTATTTTATTCCCATTAAAAAATTTATCGCATTTCAGCTGAGATATGATCGCGTGTTTTATAAGCATCCAGAAAAATACGTTTAATTTATGTTGCGAAAATATATAAAAAATAAGCTGTGGAAATCCATTCGCAATTTAATTTACATTTTTTCTTCGATCGAACTTGTGCTTCAAACAATATCGATAACATTAGAAGTGATGAGATAATTTTTACACATCATTATTCTGTCGCATGATTCAACGTTGATTGACTAAATTATTTTATAGATATGAAAATTCATTGTTGCTTATTGTGAAAATAAATATAAAAACGTTCTGTTTTTAAATTAGAAACATAAAAGAAATTAGAACTTTAGTACTGCTACATTATGGCAAATATAATCAGGCATCTTACATCGAAATCCTGAGAAGATACCCCAAGAAAGGGCCAACCATGATAGTCCGTATAGGCAAGGCTGAAGCGATTATTAGCAGGTCATTTTGGTCCTGTCCTCCGGGCGCGTGGAGAAGAATAATCCAGCGCTGTAATGAGAGGCGGCCGCAGGCTTATTAAATACAAGGCTGTCGCGTAAATTTCTCCGGAGTCCCGCTACCGGTGTACAGGTCCGTGTGGTATATGTCTGCGTGCGTATATAGCGAGCCTCTGGAAGTGGACAATAACCTTGACTATAGGGGACGGTCGGTGTCAGGGGTCGCAGTTATATGGCGTTTTACGCAGTCGGAGCGCCTTAGGCCGCCTCTTCGCCGTCTGCTATAATATATATGTATACATGCGCTTATTCTCGCCGCTCTCTGCCTTTTTTACTTTGCTGATTCTTATCGCGGCTATCTCGTTCCATTCATTCTAGGCTTATTATGTAGGTTAACGTTATATACGTTGTTGTGAGGGTTGTTTAGTGGTTAAGTGTCATAATAACATTTTATTTATACGTTTTCTATTATATATATGATAAATGAATTATGCTAAAATATTATTCAATGCAGAGATTGATAATAATTAATATTATTCATATGAACATAATAGCTATGTGGTTTGCAGAGTGGCAATGTATCTAAATGAATTTTAATTTATGCGTCGTACATGCATATCCATAATATTTCTCGCTTTTGCTTATCTACGAATTTCAACGTCTCTCGTTTTCCTTCTGGTTCCACGTAGAGCGCACACCACATCGAACCCCTCCCGGCTCTAAAGCTCGCCATAAATATCGAGGGTGACGGTCGAATCCAAGAGAGAAAGACGAAGGGCGGTTCAAAACGCAGGAAAGACAGAGAGAGAGAGAGAGAGAGAGAGAGAGAGAGATAGAGAGAGAGGGAGATAGAGAAGCCAGGAGATTGAGCGAGACGAAACACGAGTGAAAAAACAGGGATCCTGAAACTATAGCTCCGAAACACCATAAGCGCAGACAGTGCGTCTCATCGGAACAGCAGGAGCCGCTTCGGCTGCTATTGCTGAGGCACTGTAACCTTGTTTCGTGACGACCCATTTAGTATTTTTTTTTCCTTATAGTTTACAGAAAAACTGCGCAGCCATGTAAACGCTTTGAAGTGGACCAGCACGAAGACAAAGAGATTTTATTGGGGGTAATTGGGGAGTGAGGGTTGTTCGTTCGTGGAAGGAGTTGCAATACAAGGTCATAAAAATCGTTATTTATTTTACGAACATTGTTAAATTATAGTTACTATAAATATTAAAGTATGTGTTTACTTAGATAACGAAATCGAAGAAACAAACAAATTTCATGATTTCGTGGCATCTCTTCATGACAGTTTACAGAAACGAGAATGAGAAATCGAGAGCTCCTAAATTTTCCCGAAAAAAAAGTTTAAAAAACTAAAAATCCTAGATCCTTGCGTTCGATTTGACCGTAGCGAAGGAATCCCCGAAGAGCAACCAAACGCACATTCCTTAAAAAAAAAAAGAAAAAACGGAAAACATCCAAGGCGCGTAACGCGATGCCGAAAGAATTTGTCCTGGGCGCGAGATTCCGGCAGCGCGAAGGCGACGTGCGCGGGGGAAGTGGAACGTCTCATTCACGCGCGGCGGCGGCGGCGGCATTAAACGTCCTGTTCTGCCACCGCCGCTGCAGCTCGGCTCCCTCTCTGATGATTATTAGCCTCGTATAAGCAGCGCCTATATAGTCGGCCCTCCGTTGAGGGCGAACGTACACGTGAACTTAGTGCTTCCATTCGCGCTTAACAGTGTACTTAGACGCTCGTCTCCCTCTCTCTCCTCTCCTCTCCGCCTTATCCCTATCTCGTATACGTATACACACACATGCATGAGGCTGCTTGCACGCGTGTGTGCACGCGAGGAGGCGCAGAAGGACGCGCGGCATTGAGACGCGCGCGCTGGCGAGCGAGAAAGAGGAGAGAGAGAGAGAGAGAGAGGAGAGTGATTTATGCGAGCGACTCGCTGATGCCGAGGGTTCGCCGCAGCAACATACATGTATATATACACACACATGTGTGTATGCGCGCGTCGCCGTGCGCGGCCATCTTGCCGAGTTGGGTCCTACTCTCGGACAGTCACGCATATATAGGTGTGTGCATATGTGTGTGTGTGTGTATGGGCCCTCGGGGCCGACTTTCCGTGTACGGCGAGAGAGTAGCCAGGCCGAGCAAGCGCGCGCGGCTGTTTGATTTCTCATAATCGATTGCACGGAATTAATTATGCAGCTGGGGCTCCGGGGATATAGGGGATTGAATTCCTTGAAGTGATTTTGCGGTCTTTTTGAAAGCGGCCCCGTATTAAAGCACTTTTCGACGAATAAAAATGGGAAGTAGTGTGTAATGCGCCTCATTACAGCATGTATATACGCGGCAATTTTGTATTTATCAGACACGTGTATAATTTTAACATCATTTTTTTCAAATCTCCGCGCTAATATAATTTTTACAAATTTCCTATAATTTCGATTATAAGTGCAATTCTTTTTTTTATTATATACATCATGTAGGCAGATATTAATGATAGAACCTTTTCTTAATTTATTGCATTTAATCGTATCAACAAAATTCATCAGAATAACGATTTGAATTTCTAATTTTGGGATTTCTCAAAAATGATCGTGTTGCACTGCGCCGCGATTTATCGACATGAAATCCGCAAACCGTAACTCATTGATTCGTGACAGATGTGTAAAATATGCCAACGAATTCTAAACCGAAAATCGTTTCGCATCACCAGCTAAGAACACAACACACCTTCACACGACTTTTCCCCCCTTTATTTTCCTCCGCCTGTACTTCTCCTCGAAATAAATAGCTCAATTGCAAATGTATACTTTTTCACAATTTGTCAAGGCCTGTTATGCGTAATTCGGCAATACATATACCTGCGCACGCACCGCCGAGTCGATATATATACAGATAAAAAAAACATTTTTCCCCCGATAAATATAAAACGTCGCTGAAAATTCGTCAAAAACTCGCCCCCCGGTATAGATATATAAATCTCCATGCGTTATTTGCGCAGTAGGGCATTTTCCCGTGTTTCCCCCTCCCGTCTCGGCTTTTCTCACGTTCCCGGTATATGTGCTTGCCGCCGCCGCCGCCGCCGCGTCACAGGTTCGTCGCGAACCGTCACACGTGCTATAGCAGCCGGGGAGAAAAAGCGTAAAAAAGAGGGAAACGGTGCGCGCAGCTCTCGGACAGATTTACGATCGGGGCCCGGCGGGCCGAGGGTCCGTCGAGAACGAGCTGCGAGCGAGCGAGCGCGCGCGCAACAATGAAAGCGACGCCATTTGTCAAGAAGGCGCTTCCTACTCCTAATAACGCTTCTCTCTCGCTTACTCGCTCGCTTCTTTTGCATCGTGAAATCGTGCGCGCGCGGCTCCTCTTCCATCTCTCTTGGTTAAGAAAATCGTGATGCCGCGCGGAAGCAAGAGGGAAGAAATCATCGTATGCGCTTTACCTCTTGTAGCCATCCCAGATTTATTAGCTTCACGTGTATACGTACACGTACAAGTACATGCTCTCGGTCTTGCCTCAAGGAGGGCTCATATCCCGCGTCCCCACTTTCGGGGCCAGAGGTCACGACGATGCACCGGACCTCAGGATATTGTCGTACAAATTGTGTCTCATTCATGGGCCAGAGAGGGAGAGAGAGGAGTGAATGCATCTCGCTGCAGAGGTCGTGAAACACGGTGGCGCGCCGATTGAATATAATGAGGCGAATATCGTTGCACGCGGAGAGAACTCGCCGAGTGCATATACATGTGCGCGGCACGCTCGTGCAGCCAGATGAGAGATATTGTTCTGGAAATTGATTTTTTAAGAATCGCCCGCGCGCCATGCATGTGTCTTCGAGAGAGGGCAACATTATGCGATCGGGATTGGCTCTAGTGCACCTGTAGCGTCACGATCATTTGCACGTTCGTATATTCTTGAGTTATGGCTCTAATAATAATGCAATATTATTATTTAAATAAAATCTGTAAAAAATACATGATTTTCTAGTCGAGAATAATCATTACATATATTGATGACATGTATATATTCATTGTTGGAGAGAAAAGCGATACTCAAAATTGATACTTCACGTGCATGTAAAACCTTTCTTATATACCATCGAAGCGAAAGTGTATAGCCGAAAAAGTATCGAGTAACAAGTAGCCAAAACGAAAAATAACGAGGATGCGCGCGAGGAAGAGGAAGAGCGCGCCCGCGAGCGGATTACAAGCGGAAGAAAAGGAGCAGCGCGAGGAGAAGGAGAGAGATAAAGAGAGGGAGAGACGAAGATTAAAGCGCGCGATCGAGAGCTCGCTGCGCACTAGAAGCCGGAAGGATTTTCTCCGGCCTATACACTTTGCATATCGACGCATCGATGTATATGCGCCGCCGCCACATTCCGGATTATAAGTATGAGGCCGGCGCGGCGCACGTGGGACGCACCTCTAAGCTTATTATTCATATTTCGCGAGCTCGTCTGCATCTGATAGCCGTGCGGCCGGCAATCTATATAGGCGCGCCGCGACTGCTGCACACTTTCGGGACGTGGATCATTATTTCGAGACAAGTCGACGCTGCACATGAGAGCCTATATATAGGACGTCGCGTTATCGTGTCGCTGCTATCTTAAGCGAGTCGCGAAAGAACTTGTGGAAGAGAGAGTAAAGCTACACCTATACGAGTCAATCACGAAATATCAAATTGTTGGTTATGATTATGTCTTTGACGGAACTCTACAATCATTTATTGTAAATAAAAAGTAAATTAAATTATTATAAAGAGTTTACCAGATGACGTTTTATCTGACGATTTAACAATTTTTTATGTCAAATATAAATAATGTTATCATTTTTTTGTCAACTCTGCCGTTATTCTCACGGGACAAAACATTTCCGAGATTTATGTATCAAGAACAATAAAATATTAACATGTTAATTCAGCTTTATAGCGAAGAGAAAGCTGCTTCGCATATCTAATCAACAAGACAATTATTTTGATAATGATATTTTATTGCGCAAATAAATCACCAGCGAGTCGTCTTCACTTTGGTGAATTTCTTCGATAGAAATTTCGCATTTAATTTTTACACGATAAGAGCTTATTTATTACGGCCTACAAGATTTATGGCAAAGTTCCTTTAATACCAGCATGCATTCTTTCAATTCGTGAAACGGTGTATATAATGCACCACAGTTAAAAAATACATATCACATTCAATACTGCGGCATGAAATGTCGTTCATTTGATCGATTAAAGTATTGAAGTACAAATATGTAAAAAGCCGCTTAATATCGCGTTATTGGTAATATAAAGAAGAAAAAAAAACTGTAAAAAGACTACATTGCATAAATTCAAGAGACAAGCAAATCCCTCAACCGCTTAAGCGTATATAAATCATTGAGCCTACCTTAAAAAAAGCCTCAAAAAGCTTCGGGCCTACATACACGTCGAATACAAGGAAACGCGAAGGCGCGCATACGGCGGAAGTCAAAGTGGGCTGTGCAAGACTCGCATAATACAGCTCGTAAAATCGAAAAAAAGGACTAGTATGGACACACGCACCGGTGCGCCATGCGCGGACGCGAGGGCGGTGCAGTCCTACAGCCGAAACCCGTCTATGTGTGTATGTGTGTGTGCGCGCGATGCACCGGCTCCGCGTGTCGGGTGGCGCGCGCTAGAAAAAGACGGAGCGCTGCAGCACGAGGCTGCCGGCGGCGCTCGAGGAAATTTTGAGTCGTGGGAAGGGGCGGCAGAGCGCAAAGGGGAGGAGGTCGGTCTCTCTCTCTACTTCTCTCTTTCTCTACCCCCGCCTCCTCTCTCGCTGCCGACGTATGGCCGAGCGGGCCGAGCGGGCCGAGCGGACGGCTCGCTTATTTATGGCGACCATACTTCAGATATATGAACTGCTTCGCGTCGAAAGTTCGAGAGATGCGTCTTGTGCCAGTTTGAAATGTATAGAGGAGGTGTCCGCCCGTTGAGGAGGAGGAGGAGGAGGAGGTGGAGGAGAGAGATTTGCGAGGGTCACTGCGTGCCGTACGGGCCCGATGTTAAATGAGCTTCATTTTTTCGCGAGCCGCGCTTCGTCTAACCCTAAAGCGCCGTGTGTGCCACGCTTTTATATATATCGGGGAATGGCGATGGATATTCTTACGGCTCTTGGGGACGGGGAGAGGGGCAGTTGATAAAGGGCCATGTCGAACTTTAAAGGATTCGATCTCGCGTGCGTGACGCGACGCGAGAGGACTCAATTTATGGCAGGCGTAGAAATGATTTTTTTTTTCTTTCTATTTTCGGATGTTTATAAGGATGAGGCCACATTTTTCTCTCGGTTCGCTTCTTATACATAACTTTTATATATATATATGAATATATTTAAAATTTAGGTTATATATATGTAGTGTGGTCATCTATTTGAAAATGCATGGAAATGATTATAAAAGAAAAATAAAAAACATACGAGTGTTCAATAAATAAAAGTTAAACAAAGAACCGTAATTGATTGTTATCCTCTACCATATATTTATAAATCAAATGCAACAGTTTTATGTGTAGCTTCTAATTGCGCAGTGCACTGAGCGTCTGAGACACCACACAATTGGGAATTAGGTTTATTAGGTCAGTGAGATACCAACAGATTTCCACGGATTACGTATGTGGGAATCCGGATAAAAATCTTTCCTGCCAGCGAGGCCCCAATTCTCCATATTACGACTATATTTTACCTGCAGGCGTGCATCTATCTTTTGTGCATCTAGACTCTCACATTCATAATTCGGAAAACGTCTTTATTAATATAGAACGAGATCACGGGAGATCTGAGCTCGTCTGGGCGGCTGCGGCATTCATCGCGCGGAGCCCACCGAAAGAGCCGTAAATCTCTCCGGGCTCATTTGAAATTTAATTCGTGATCAAAGCGCCCATTAAAAAAAGCTAAAACCGAATTTAAATCAAGCGTATAGTGTGTTGCATATACCCGCGCCGCATCTATATAATCACAACGGAAACCGAGCGACCAGCCGCCGTAAATATCTTTCCCGAAACTCGAGGTGTAACTACGTCAGCTCCCTTCGAAAGATGCCGCAGCGAGTCGTAAAACCGCGCCGGCGTGACCCGCCGCCGGAAGAGCATAACCGATCTGCGGTGAAGCGGAGGCCACGAAGCAATGATCCTAATTACGGCTCGATGATCGCGCGGGCGAAATTTTGAGACCACTCGGCCTGCGTCCGTTTCCTCGCGCGCGCCTGCGTCGAATAATTGCCCTTTTGGGTAATCGAAGGGTGGCGACAAAGGAACTCTCGCGTCGTCCTCGGCTATAAATATATACGGCAGCGGCTGCGGGCGAATTACCGGCGTGTCCCCGCATCTGTCCTTTGCTTACATATACGCGCGCTTGCGCGTGGCCCACAAAGTGAGCTAGCGCGCGAATGCCGATGAGCTTAATTTATATTTATCCTCTTTGGGCGCGCGCGCGACTTTCGTTTGTAATTCGTGGCCGTAAAAGGCGGACGCGCGGGGAGATAGCGCGAGTCGGAGAGTTGGCCAAGGAAAGAAAGGAGCGAGCGAGCGAGCGGGCGAAAGAATAAAAGAGGAGAGAGAGAGAGAGAGCGCGGGAAGGTGGCGCGAGAGCGCGAGGGGGAAAGAGCGATGGAGTAGATAAATAGATGGATGGGCAATATTATAACTCACTGGCTGTCATCCTGTACGGGCGAGTCAGGCTGCTAATCAGACCCTGCTCGCCTCGTTCGCCCCTCCGCTAGCGCTCACTCGCTCGCTCGCCTGCCTTCGACCCTTCACGAAAAATGGATTTATTGCCGTACGCCTCGACTTCGGCACGCTATCGAGCTCCCTGATCCGTAGAATGTAACCAGCCTCGTTTCCCTCTCTCTCTCTCTCTCTCTTTCTCTTCTTCTCTCTCGCTCCCTCTCTCTCTCTCCCTCTTACTTCGAGCTATTCGCGCCAGTTTCCCTCACTCTTCGCCCGCCGCCGCCGCCGCCGCAGTCGCCGAGAAAGAAGCTTCGATCCCTCTCCTTTTCTTTATTTCTCGAGCCTCCTTGCTTTTTTGGCACTTTTCCCTTTGTCTTTCCACCGTTTTTTTTTGCGCCACCTCCTTATATACGACTATGAATGTTTCTTTTTTTACGAGCGCGGCCAAAAAAAAAACACGGGAGGTATGAATATATATGCCATCGGAGAGCACGAACTCGATCCCTATATACGCCCCTGTGAAATGTATCTATAATGCGGCAGGGGTGAGCCCGATTCGGCAAACGAGTTTAGCGTTATACATGACTGGAAATGATCCGTGCGTCTTAGCGGCAGTAAAGATGTCGACGTTCTCTCTCTCTCTCCCTCTTCATGCGTGACCCTCGATTAAAAATAATACCGCGTGATTCATCAGCCGCCACATATTTATTACTAATAAATTCTATCGCGACCGGCTAAATTTCGTTATTTTCCTCATAACCGAATGACGAGCTGTTTACTTTTTTGTGTCCTCGATTTATGACCGTCCGCTCAACGGATATATCAAAAGCCCGCACAACTCGCCACACACACACACACAGGCATGAGCCCGTAACGTTTGAATTCGAAACATCTGTGCAGCACCGGCAAACGTATAGAGCGCGCTCACCTAAGGCCGAAAGTTTAATTTTTTCCCAAAATTTGATCGACGATTTATGAGTCACGGCGTTACCCTTTCACGTGAACCCATCGAAATTCATTAATCCGCGGCGTATAGCAGCTGCTCCCAACAGATAAAACTTGCCGCCGCCGATCTCTCGACTGACATCGGGACGTAAATCGTTCGGGAACACGATGCAGAGCCATCGTTTGACTACTGTCCATAAAAAGGCACTTTGGGAAAGAAATTACACACAGGCGCATCTAATTAAGTTTTCAGTCGAAACAAAGTGTAGAGACGCGGCAAAAGTCCGTCATTATACCGAAACCCTGCATCTCCCGAGCGCGCGTTCCCGCGTAAATTAGCATTCCCGCATATAACGATATTTGCATCGGAACGAGCGACTAACCACTGGCTCATATCGAGGGCCCCATCTACGGCATTCGTCTTCGTCGTCGCAGGCCGGCGGGAAAATTGAAATTCATAAAAACAATAGGCCGGTAACTGTCATATAACGGGCGTGCGCGCTCATAAAACCGGCAAACAAAGGGACGCGACCACGCGACTCTCACAGGTGCGCGCTCGTCTCGCGCATGTACGACGTGCATATATATATAGATGTAGAGGTACGGCATCAGGAAGGAGACGCGAAGAAAGAGAGGGATTAGTCGAGCGGCGGAAATGCCTTGCAACACAGTTACTGCGTCTCTCCTATAATTTCGCGCGTACATCCCAGCCGATTTGTCCGCGAATTACGCGGAATCCGCCTGGCCGCAGACGTACTACTGCACTGCTCCGCCTATTTCGCCGCCGTAAATCAGCTCGCGCGAGCTCAGGATTCATCTCGCCGCTCAAAATAGACGACGCGCTTATAGGACACACCGAGGTGCGGGCCCTTTATATACTTACACGTGTGCGCGCGCGCGCGGCCTAAGGTGAGAGTGGGCGAGGCCGAAGAATATCTGAATGATTTGCTTCGGCGAAACGAGGAAAAGAGAGGGATTTTCGACTTTGAGGAGATAATTTATCGATTTTATTTCGGGAGAGGGATATATTGCGCAAGGAGAAGAGCCGTCAAGTGGGAGCTCGCCCTCCCCGCTCTCGACGGATCATGCGATCTGCGATCATCATTTCGCCGGCGAAGATCTTATAAATTTATTTTATGTATTTCGCCGGGCTTTGATTTATACAGCAGTTGGTCGATTTTAATGGCGATCAAAACTTGAAACATTAGGGTATATTTAATTTGTGCTCCTCTACAGGATCGAGTTTTTTTTACCTATTTATAGCTTTCGTATAATGATTTATTCTGTTTAATCTTTTTATATTTGATTTAGAAATTATCCACCCATTAATTAATAAATTTGTTGTTTACTTTGAATTAAAATATTTAATTCATAAATTGCATAAAATAGGTATATAATAACAACGTAATCCTTTAGCAAGTATAACATTAACTGTTCCCTTTTGAAAAGTGAAAACCATGACTTGAAAAAAGAAAAAAGGAGATCCTTATTTCTTTTTTTATAGTTGCCATTACTTTTTTTTAAGTTATAAAAACTTTCGTTTTCGAGTTAAATAAACTGTATAAAATGATCATATAACTGTGTTTGATCAAGTGTAATAACCTTAATTTTTGCTAATTTAGCACTAAACTTCATATACAACATAAAATAGCTGTGGAAAATTCTGTTTGGGTGGTCTGACGACTCTTTTCATCCTCTGTTATACATGACCGGTACACAA
>JAPYZP010002216.1:0-16260 GCA_030522985.1 Torymus sinensis
ATGTAACTACAAGCTGATAAACAGTGATCGAAAGCCAATGCGCCAAATGCTAACTCAATATATACCTTTTTTACAGGTGTTTTGGCCAGTGCAGCTTATCAAATCTCTAAAATTGGACCAACAGAGGTGGTTTTGAGTTAATTTTTGTACACATTTGTATATATTTGAATAAAAAAAAAAATTTTTTGAAAAATAAAAAAGTAAGCCTCTCCTGTACCCTCTTCCCTTAAGCGAAGAACCGTCTCGATAAAGACGGCGACCCTCGCCCAGGACTGGCTATCTCAGAGTATCAGCCCGACAATTGTGTTAGGCGTGATGATCGCTCTCCAATGCCCCTCGTTCGGTGCTCCATCTTCGGCAATCAAAAAATGTATGTTGAGCGTCGTCGAGGGGACAGTCACAGTGGGCATAGTCTGGTTGCGCGACTTTTCCCATCTTAAACAGATAAGTACGAAACAGACCGCGCCCCGTCAAGAGTTGAGTGAGGTAGAAGTCCACCTCACCCTGTTTGCGGAGCAGCCATTGATCCACGAGTGGGATCAACCTGGCTGTCCATCTCCCCTGCTTTCCTTTTCCCACCGTTTCTGCCAGGTCTGCATGGTGCTGGCTCTGGCAACACGATGGGCCTCCAGGGTCCCTAGAACGGACTTCTGCTGGTGGACGTACTGTCTTTCCTGTGCTACTAGGTCGATGTATATTACCCCTGCGACCCCTAGTATCGCGGGCTCAGAGACCGTGCGGTAAGAGCACTCGATCTAGAGTGCTTGCCTCTGTTGTACTGCGGCGAGGCGCTTTCGGTGCGCTTCTTTCCGTTACGCGCCGTCCCAGACTTCCGCACCGTAAAGCATGACGGCTTCGGCGGTACGCATGAGCAGGCGCGTCTTGCAAGGCCGTGGGCCGGTGGTGTTGGCCATTAGCCTGCTCAGCGCAGATGTTACTTTCTCCACCTTGTCCGTCGCGATTGCCAAATATTCCCTGAAGGTAAGCTTCTTGTCGAGTGTCACCCCCAGGTACCTTACCGAGTGTCTGGCCCGGATCTCCACGGTGACCACCGCGATGTCATCCGCGTACCCTACCAGGAACGCGCTCTTAGGCATTTCCATCCGTAGGATTCCGTCGTAGGAGACGTTCCATATGATGGGGCCCAGCATGGAACCCTGGGCTGCCCCAGATGTTATTTCCCTCTTTATCCGGCCATCCTCCGTGTCATAGACTATCGAGCGGTCTTTCAGATAGTCCCCAAGGATGCGTAGAAGATACGCGGGGACGCGAAAGTCCCGGTCGAAAGCGTCCAGCACCTTCTCCCACCTTAAACGCGTTAAACGCGTTTTTAACATTAGTAGTGAGTAGTGGTTGCCCTGCTCCGTCGATTTGGCAACGTTTACCACTTCCTGGACTGCGTCGATGGTTGACTTGCCTCGCCTGAAGCCGTATTGTCGCGGAGCCAGATCTCCGGCTGCGCTGATGGCGACTTGCAGGCGAGGTTTCAGCAGTTTTTCTAGAAGCTTTTTCCGCCGTGTCTAACATTCACAGCGGGCGGTAAGACGACGGGCTGTCTGCTGGACCCTTGCCCTTGCTGATGAGGACAAGCCTCGCCGTCTTCCAGCGGGTGGGTTAAATGCCCGCTTTCATGACTGCTACTAATGGCTTTTATCAGCTCTGCTGCTAATCCATACGGTCCCGGAGCTCTCTTATTTCGCATAGATCTCGCTGCGATAGAGAGCTCCTTGCCCGTAAATACGGGTATTTCGATGGGGTCGGATGGTGCTGGGTGATCTGGTCTTTTTGGATGTTCCGAGAATAGGGTACCGATGATGTTATTGATCGTTACCGCGACCCGGGGTGTTGATGAGGCGTACCACGCCAGTTTGCGGGTAACGATCTTGTACCCTAGTCCACATGGATCTCTGTCCAGCTCTTCCCCAAGCTCACGCCAGCATCGCTGCTGGCTGAACTTAATGGCTTTTTTGAGGGTTGACTTGGCCGCGCTGTACTCTGCGGCCAAGGGGGCTGCGTCATGGTCGCGTCTTTTGACCTTCTGCGTTCTGCGGCGTAGCCGCAGGCACGCATACGAAGGTCCGCGATCTCATACATCCACCAGTAGGTAGGGCGTACGTCTCAACCGACGTGATGGTTTCCTGGAAACCGCCTCTTCGCAGGCCTGCTCAATGATTTTCATGGTGAGCGTCAGTCACCATGTTGGCCCGGGCAGGTAGCTGCAGCTCTCACGGGATTTCCTTCAGGGCTTGCTGTCCGTGTTCTATATCCGAGGATAGTCTCTCTCGGTTTATTTTGTCAATATTCGGGGGGGCGCTTGCATCGAGGGTGGTCTGGGATCACGTATACGGAACGAGATGGACATATGATCACTTCCCGTGTAGTCTTCGATCACCTGCCAGTCCTCGATTAGTGCAGCTTGGCGTTGGCTTGCCAGGGAGGTGTCTATGCTCGTCTCCCTATAGCTCGGCTGTCTGAAGGTCATAGTGGTACCCTGATTGAGTACCACTAGGTCAAGCCTGCTAGCCATTTCCATGACTAGGCAGCCCTTGCTGTCCGATCGGGCTTCGACCGACTCCGGAGCTTTGGCGTTAAAATCCCCGGCAATGACCAGTTCGTCCTGCATATCCCGGACTGCGTCCTCCAGGCCTTCCAGCTTCGTCTGGTATTCGCTGATTGACTGGCTTGGGGTATACGCTAACGTAGTACGTACGATCATGCCTCACCGAAACGAAGCCACTGCCACTCCCGTGATCCACGATGTGGATATATCGTGGGTCACGTTTCCAGATGGCAGCGGTGCCCAGTTTGTCGGTGTACCATCCTGGCCCTTCTCTGTTTCGATACTGCTCACTGATAAGAATAATATCGGCATGCTTCTCGAAATAGATCTATTCCAGGAGGTTGTGAGCCGCCCTGCTTAAATGCATGTTGCCCTGTTGAACTACCGCCATTTCTGCTTTGATTTTGCTAGGGCATCCTGAAAACGCCACATGCTGCTGATCTCGCTACATCATTGCGGGAATCAGGTTTGTCCTGTTGTTCGGGGCATAGGAAGCACCGCGGGGCGGCGGTATAACCCTTAGACATGTGGTCTTGACCTCCGCAACGGAAGCACAGCTTGCTCCGGTCCGGTCCTTTGCAGTCCAGGCTAAACTGATCGAAGCCGAGACACTTATAACAGCGGGTGACGGCCACTCTCCTTCGTATCCTGCAGTTGATTCAGCCAATCTGTATTCGAGCGGTGGCCATCCATTTGTTTGCGGCAGATTCCTCCACCGTAACAATGGCCATCCGCTGCGCCCTTGCGTTTGGACGGGTCAGAGAGATCTGCAGGAAGCCGCTGTAGTCCTGCAGGTCTCTTTTCAAGGACTCCTCCGTCTCCTGTTCTGACGTACGACTGTCAAGGACTCTGATCTCCAGAACAGCTCTAGGGACCAGTTTATTATCAACCAGAAAAATTATCAACACCCTTGCTTACGTTATAGGTACAAGACCTATTTTGAGAGGACGATTTTATTAAAAAATCAGGCTTTTTTGATTTGCGGCTGTGTCTACTCTACAAAGCGTTACTCTTTTGACCTCATTATAGGTACTAGACATATCCTGGAAAGGAGTATTTTCAACAAATTGCAGTATTTTTCCTTGGTATTAGCAACAATATTACAGTATTTTTCCATAATATTAGAAAAAATAAAATTTCTAACAAAAAATATCAAACTACCTTCATGACGTGATAGGTTCCAGACCTATCTTGAGAGCAGTACTTTCTACTTAAAAAATCACAATATACTTTATATAGTACTAAGAACAATAATAAGTTTCTTATTATTTGAAATTTCTTAGCAAAGATGGAAACTAACAGAGAAAGATCCTCGCTCACGTTATAGGTACAACGTATAAGACCTATTTTGAGAAGACTATTTTATAAAAAATGAGGCTCTTTCGATTAGCGGCCGTGTCTACAAAGCGTTACTTTTTGACCTCATTATAGGTACCAGACCTATTTTGGAGAGCATTTAAAGAAAAATGATGCAGTGTTCTGCTATGGAAATTAGCAATAGAAGTAAATAATTAATCAAGCTCTTCTGAGTTGCTGTTATTGTGTCTAATGAACTTGTTTCACTTCATTATAAGTGACAAACCTATCTTCAGAGCAGTACTTGCTATTAATCATTACAATAAGATTTCCATGGCACCAAGAACAATAATAATTACAATGTTTTGGAGTGTATTAGCGTCGATTGAAATACAGGAAAAATTGTCAAACGCGTTATAAACAAATTGGATAAAACTGACATACAAATCAGTAAATTTCACAGAAATGTCAGGGGGTACTAATTTGTTATTAACAATTATTGTTTTTAATAGTTAAGCAATATCATAATTCTTTTAAAACTTCTTGTTTTTGTGGAAACGAAATAACCGCTGAGAAATCAATAAAAAACTGCTCATAAACGTTCAAAAATGGATAGTATCTAGGTGGGATACTGGTGTCCCTCTGTGACTGAAAGGGTTAAGGATCAGTTTATGACTGATGGTTTTGACGAAATATAGATAGCCATAAAAAAAGCTAAAAAAATCAAGTACTATTCGTTAAGAAAGCTCTTGCGATTGCAAAGCTCTGTACTAAAATTCAGATTTTGCCCATGTACGGAAATGTCTGCAAGCTGCCGTCTTATTCACAAGACAATGATTTTGATGTAGTTTTATAGAAAACAATTATCTAAGCCACAAATACAAATACCACAGTACAGATTCCCATGACAAGCAATTACTGTTTTCCATCAAACGGGCTAAACAGCAGTTGCCCTTCATTTCACAGTTGATTAATTTTTTTGTACTTCAACAAAAATATGGTGAACCGCTCCTACAAGTTATGACTGTGCTACACTTGAATCTGAAATAGGAAGTATTTAATGAGATCACAAGTACTGTTATAAAATTTGCTTAGGCAGAGATGCAAGCAATAAACATTTTGACAATGACATGTTTAATAATAAGAAATTTCTTTTTTCTTGTTCAATTACTTTTCGAAAATGAAACATTTGTAAACATACGGTCCACTTCAAAATTAGTTCCTTTTTGTCAAACTTAATTATAGTTGTAAGCTTATATATATTTTTCATTTGTATACAAGACAACAAAAATAAGAATCGCATGAAGTATAAAGATTTGGTACTACACAATTAGAAAATATCTTAAAAACAAATAAATAAAAAGTTATTCAATAGACTTTTGATATTATAAGTTTAAACTATTTATTTGCTGTACTTCTCTAAAGTTATCAAGTTAAAAATAAGCAATGTATTAACTTCTAATATTTATTAGTAGCAAGTATGTGGATATAAGTTATTAAATTGAACGATACAATCTTACCAATCAGTGCATTTATCAACTCATCCCAAGTAGCTCTGGGTTGTTCAGATGTGGTTAAGCCTGCGTGTGCCTTTATTCAAGAGTAAGTAACTGGACTTCCGACTAACCAATAGTAAACTACATCAGAGAGCAGCAGCTGGACTGTGATATGCAGATATTGATGCTCACAGTAGTGGATGGGGCAGGCAATGTCCTGAAGCAACTGATGAGGAAGGCATACAAAAGAGACCACATTCAAAGTTGCCAGCAAAATTTTTTGAAGCAGCAGCAGATGTTTGCTGTAGTACCCAAAATATAATAATTTACTGAATTATAGTATTAACATAAATGACAGAATGATAATCAGCACAAAGTAGACAGAAGGCCAAGAAGAAACGAAGTAGAATACATAAACATATGCAGATACATATATACACAAAACGCAGAGCTTTTTTATATCTTTTTTGTGTGTGAGAAGTTATGATTTTCATTCGGTTAATGAATACAGACTGTAGATCAGTCTCATTATTGTGAGATCATTGTAATCTACTAACACTACTAATAAAAATAAATAAATAAATAAATAAATTTTTTAATGACTTACTTTTCTGTCAACATCAAAGGTCTTCTTCATAGTAAGTAGTATAAACTATCATTTTACTCGTGTAGTTCAATCACCAGTGCAATCATGCCCTTCGTGCTTGGATATTATCGAAAAAGTAGGCTGTATAACGATGAGTAATTTATATTGCTGTCAGATACTTCATAATTATCATCTTCAACTCTTCCTTTTCTTGTACTTTCCTAGTAACTTTATGACCATCTGCGCTCTTATTCTTTTTCCTTTCTCTTCTTCTTTTCTCTTTCTTTTACCTCTTCAAACGATTTTCATGTTCGATTTTTTCTCTCCTAGAGCGCATAAAGTTTTCAATTTTTTCTTCAGATGCTTGAGGTTGCAGGATCCTCTTGTCACTGTCCAATGGCTTTTTTACAGGTGCAGATATACGTATAGGTGCTACTGAAGCTGTTACTACTGGGACTATTTAGTCCACCAATATTTTCCTGAAGGAAGTGGGCGGTATCATTGTCATGGTCCTCACAGCCGGCTCTGTTGCGGCAGCCGCACGCGGGTCAGCAGCTACCATCGTGATGG
This sequence comes from Torymus sinensis, assembly GCA_030522985.1. Taxonomy (NCBI): domain Eukaryota; kingdom Metazoa; phylum Arthropoda; class Insecta; order Hymenoptera; family Torymidae; genus Torymus; species Torymus sinensis. The sequence continues at coordinate 6,509 of JAPYZP010002216.1, forward strand.
GCGTCGTGGTGACTGCTACGGCTGCTACCTCAGCTGCGGTCTTCGGATTCACGCCACTTGCTCGTGACCACTGCTGTTGGCGACACCCTGCTGCTGCTGCACCCTCACGTTTGCAATCTCTTCTCTGTCTCTGTCTACACACAAGCGTACTTTGTGCGCACCCTCTCGCTCACAGCCGACTACCCAAGGTACATACGTATCGGTTGCAGCGCGATAACGAAGCTGCGACTGCGAGTTGCGATCCGTCAAAAGTAAGGTTATGAGTCTGTCCAGATGCCTCCCACACCACCCCACCACACGCATAGTCCGCATATTCCATTTCGTTCATCCTCACGTCAAGTTACCGACTGGATAAAAAGATCGCGCAATTGTACTGTCACCGGTGTGTCTATACTCAGTCGGTAACTTTACATGAGGAGGAACGGAGTGAAACATGCAACTTCAGCAGTAGAACCCTGTCGAGGACCGTCATCAGTGTGTCCATATACGGCTACAGGGCGTAAACAGCAGCTTATAGAGTAACAGCAACGGATACAATAGTTGCGTGTCAAGAGTCTCAGCATTGATAACATCGTCGCCTTCGCCGATTTCATCGAGCACTTTCTCAGCAATGAAAGGCAGTAGGGCTTTAAGAGTTTCCGGACTGTTGACTTGACTGAAGATCGCGCAAAAGATAGCGACAAGCTGACCGGTCACCCAAGTCTCAAGGATGATGAAGATCGACTTACTGGATTGAGGCAGCAGAATCCTAAAGACGCGCATGAGCGCGTTCTCGGCCATCGCCTGGGTACGGCTCTTTACTGTCTCGCTTGCGTTGTTATTTTCGAGGCGCACGGATACGACGGCGAATGAGTCGTTGTAAGTGAAAACCTTATCCATAAATTGGAGCACAAAGTTCTCGAACCCGCTCGTCGTCAATCATGTCGGCCATGGACTTAGAACAGTCGACCACAGGAACCATCGTCATGTGGGTACCGATTAAACGGAATGTGCCGAAAGTCTTATTCGCATCGTTCGGATTGATACCCGACAGACTGACGGACAGTAGCGGTAACACGTGAAGTGGTCCTTCCGGAAAGGCATAATCTAAAATTAAATTTAAATAAATAAACGAGAGGATACTAAATTTTACTTCTTCAAGTAGTTTAATTTTTATGCTCAACAGAAATAAAAATAATGCAGTTTTGTTGAACAAAGATCATTTTACAAAGTTTAAAAATAGAGTGGTAAACAGTGAGATTTAAATAGTGTTTACAAATATCGTTATAACCGAAATTGTTTGCTTGACTGACCAAAAACTTCAAGTACAGACATTTATCATTAAATTTAAATTACGAAAACGACGCAACGTGGTAATTTTAGAGACTATATTTTTTCGACGATGTTTTCTGTCGATATACAATAAATCTAAATTTAGCTACCTTTCTTAGGAATACGGGATCTCTGAATCAATGGCCGAGATATCGTAATCATAGTGACCATGGCAGTAATTAGTTTGTGAGGTTCATTGTCACTACCAACATTTGGATTAACTTTCTCTAGTACTTTTGCTATTACAATATTTGGTTTCATGAGAGCTAAATTATGCAAGACGTCATAACAAATCTGAGAACAACATTTATTAAAAATAGCAATCATGGCAATTGGCATCATACTATTGACAAATGCATCAACATCAGCATCTATTAATTTGTGTGAATCAGGAATTGGATTTCTATTCATTGGCTTAATTCTGTATCGCTTCCTAAGTAATAATTATAGTATTAGTATACAAGAAAATTGTTACAAGATATAATTCAAGTTACTTACAAGTAAAGCCTCTTGACAACCATGTCCGTGATGTCTACAAAAAATCTGTTAGTTCTTCCAAACTTCTAAGCCATGAACCATAGTTGGCTGGATAGTATACTGGTAGGTTAAAGCTTTGAACAAATCTGGTAAACATCAGAGACGTGTTAGGCTCTCAGTCAATACGTCCAATATTACAATAAGCTAATCTAGACATTATGTCCAACACATAGTTTCCCCATGAATAGTCATTAGATCTGCGAAGTTCCCATAAATTCAATGAGGGTGTCAAACCTACTGTTGCGATTTGACCGACCCATACGTCGATAAGTTAGAAATTCTATAAAATATGATGTTATAATGGCAAGCGCCGTTTTGCGTATTTCGCTTATACGCATTTTGGATAATTCTGCGCATTTCGCCTATACACATTTTCGATAATTCTGCGTATTTCGCTTATACGCATTTTTACATTATCAAACTTTATGTGTATTTCGCCTATACGCATTTTTACATTATCAAAATTTAGGCGTATTTCGCCTACCCGCTTTTTTGTGTAAATGGTGCCGGATGCCAAATAGTATAAAAAAAGATTCAGTTATTATCCGAAAAATGCGTGTTGCTGTAAAGTAGAAGTGTGTATTTCGCCTATACATATTTCGATAATTCTGCGTATTTCGTCTATACGCATTTTTATATTATCAAAATTTATGCGTATTTCGCCTATACGCTTTTTTATGTGTAAATGGTGCGGGATGCCAAATAGTATAAAAAAAGATTAAGTTATTATCCGAAAAATGTGTGTTGCTGTCAAATAAAAGTGTGTATTTCGCCTATACACATTTCGATAATTCTGCGTTTTTCGCCTATACGCATTTTTACATTATCAAAATTTATGCGTATTTCGCCTATACGCATTTTTTATTGTACGGGAACTTGCATATTTCGTCTATATGCATTTTTATTATGAAAGGAATTCGCGTATTTGGCGTATACGCATTACTATTATAAAAGAATTTGCGCATCCCGCCTATACGCATCTTTTATTTGAACTGTTACTCGCTATTATTTCAAATCATTGAAGTTTGCGAACTGTTGACGGTTCAAGGATCTGCATACTTGCTATATGGGTTTCGAAGCCTGAGTGTGCCAATGTATTTTTCATACTTTCATCTGAGATAGTTGGCTGTACAACAAAGTTTTATTTGTGTACTTGCATAAGACATACATCTACTCAAGTGCATGAATAAAAATTTCTTTCCTGTGAACTCAAAAATTTTACATGGAAGTACACAAAGCAAATTGACACACTGAGGATCTCAATCCCATGTTTCTATATAAATCCGGCCACCAAATCTGCGAACAAATGAGTGTGTGATCAACTCAATGTGTAATTAAGTGTGCAAATCAGCGTGTAAGGTAACAAGTTACTATAGCGGACTTTATTCACGAGACTATAAGCAACAAGTAAAATCAATTTAAAAATGCAAAAAATAAAAAAATGTAAGATATTTTATATTATTTATAAAATAAGCAGCAGAAAAAAAATTAATTAGCAGATTAGGTTACCCATTGCTGGCTCGAATACAATTACAAGATATAGAAAAATAAATCCGGTGCCCCTAAACACTGGCAAAGCTGCAATTTTACTCGAAACATAACTTGAGCTCAGAGGTGAACATAATAATAGAGCTCATTATAGCCAGGTAGAAATTCTTAGCATTTTATGCTCACCAGATGTGACAGACACTGGCACTATATGATTCAAGGTTTGTACAAAGAAAATATATTTAAAACTAGACGTTAAAATTAATTTAAACTGCTGCGGACCTAGAACATAAAAGCCATCTGTCAGATCTAGTAAACCTATTCGTAATTTAAATATTTTATATTAACTTTGAGGTAACATACTTTAGTATCAAATACATAAGAACAAGCGAATTAAGGAAAGCCATTATAATAAACCATCTCTCGCATCGCTATGTTTATCCTTTTCCAAGTAGGATCAATTTTATAAAGGGATGGGTTGAAAATATGTAGTTGTTTGGCTACATCATACAAGAAAATCCACAGGTTATATCCTTATGCAAGAAATGAAATACAAATTTCTTTTCAACAAAATTGATAATGTACAACAAGAAAAATAAATCCACTGTCAATTTTGCATTGGTTTAGTATAACAATAAGCTACTTCGTTATGTTAGCTTTCAGCAAAATATAAGTTTAGTTAAAAAAAACCAGTGCTTTGCGCAGCACAGAGCACCTATGTACACCGCAACTCTATAATGGTGCAAAGGTCCTTAATTTATGTAGGTTCACCGCTGTCTCATCACAACCAGAATACCTCGCAGGAAAGGTGTAAATCCAGCAATTCCAGAGGCCGAGCGCAACTTACATTTAACTTGAAGAACCGTTGAATAGCTCAACCTGGTGTTCGGTGATGTCCGGGGGTGGTACCTGTGTCAGTCGCCCTCAGAGGAATTAGACTATTTTGAAGGCGTGTGGTCTTCTGCAGGAGCTCTTCGCCTTAGGCAGAAAAAATCTATTAATCACGTGTCGAGCATTAGGGATGAGGAGAGCAGTATAAAACTGGCAGGAACAAGGGATCAGAGTAATGGAAATTTGGAGGTTAGGTCGGCTATACTACACAATAAAATCACAGTCAGAAGCAAAGTACTTACGCGAGTAGGTCGCCGGAGCGTGGACTTCCTCCATCGCCGTCGCTTCCTAGCCGGGAGAGGTACCTGTATCAGCCGGTGTTGAGGAACTAAACTCACAAGAAGGCGTGTGGTCTTCTGCAGGAGCTCTTCGCCTTACGCAGAAAAAGTTTATTAATCATGTGTCGAGCATTAGGGATGAGGAGAGCAGTATCGAACTGCCAGGAACAGAGGAGTAGATAGATGGGAAGTTGGAGGCTAGGTTCAGCTATACTACAGAATAAAGTCCAAATCCGAAGTGAAGTACTTACTCGAGTCTGTCACGGGAGCGCGGACTATACATTCAACTGCACCTTCACCCACACCTCTCCGTTGTGTTCGCCGAGGTGATGTCCTTGGGAAGTGGTAGTTCTGTTGGCCATTCTGGAGGAAAGTACAATTATATGAAGACGTGTTGTCTTCTGCAGGAGCTCTTCGCCTAGGGCAAAACAAAATATATTAATAATGTGTTAAGCAGCAGGTATAAGGAGAGCAGTATCCAACTGCCAGGAACAGAAGAGCAGAAAGACGGAAATTTGGAGGTTTAGTTCAGCTATACTATTAAATAAAATTCCAGCTCAAAGCATACTTACATCATGGGCACATACTCGAGAAAAAGCTGCTTATACCATGTGCATCAACCTATCTCCTCTAATTTCAGATTCATCTAACATTCCTTGCAGAGAATGAATAGAAGATATAAGAATATGGAATTTTCTTCTCATTTCGAGTTTCTGTTCTAAATGTTGAGACTTTTCCTGAAAATTATAACACAATAAAATTATAAATTGCTGTACTTAATATAGATAATTTATTAAAAATAATTTATAATGTTATGAATTATTATATGATAACACAATTTTTTCATTTATAAATCATTCTATAGTCTTCCTTACCTGTAATGTTTCGAATTCTTTTTGCAGCGTTGAAAGTTTAACATCAGTGTCTAGTCTATACTATTACAATCTCCAGACACAATGCAAAATATACAGAGGGCTTGTATATCCAATTTAGGATCTACTCAATCAGCCAGTTTAGACTTTTCTTTCTTAAAAATTTCCTGAAAAGCACAAAAATTGCAATATCTCCACACTCGCTGATTGTTTAGATTTGAAACTTGATATATTGTCCCTGAGCATGTATTACATAGTGTGTGTGAAGTTTAAGATATGTTGGGAGAATGGAAACCGATCTTTGGACTCGAAAGTCGAAAAAGCGAACTATCGATAGCAGTACATCAGCAGCACAGGTTACCCATTACAAAGAAAATCAGGATGCCCTAAGCACTGGCACATCTCCAGATATACCCTATTCAAGGAAAGATAAGTTACAGTCGCATGTGCATTGAAAAATGTAAGCACTATGGGCTTTATGAGTTGAGTCAACCTCAAGCCTCTTAAGGCTACTCCTACCAAAATGTGTCTAACACAACAGTACGTAGACATGGAATCAACTGACCTCACAAATTTAAGAAACACAAAAAGAACAAATAATAATGATAGCTCACCCGATAAACGAAACGATAAAAGAAATTTCACCCTAAGACACAACAGGTACATTTAACTTTAAAAATATATCCAATACAGGTAACAGCACACCAAGCCAAACCCAGCAATCCCAACCCCAACCTATAATCAAATATACTAATTACATCCCCCCACCATCCAAATTATAGTCCAACCAACAACAGAAGATTCAGATGATCAATCGGCTAAGCCCAAAATAATTATGCCAATTAAAGTCGCCAGGCTAATTACACTTCTATTACCAAATAATTCAATCGGCGAAATCAAAATATCTGGAAGAAACTAAATAGCTATTACCATTATAATAAAACAGTTGCAAATAAAATCATTACATTAAATGCCTCAAATTCAACAAATTAGAAACTTTCATCCCCTCATTATATGTATGTAAGAAAGGAATCATTAAAAACGTTCTAGTCGATATCTCTGAACCAGACATCTTCGAGAACCTCCAACTCACCTCTCCCATTTACAATGTAGTTATCCATGGTATCCAAAGATTCTATAGAAGAGTATAATACAAGAAGAATGAAACGAACTACACTCCCTACTATCACAATCATGATCACATATAAAGCAAGAGTATTACCTCAATATGTGTATGCACAGAGTAAAATACCCTGTAGAACTTTACGTTACAAAAGTCAAACTATGCACTAACTGCTTTAGACATGGGCACATCAAAAGTATTTAAAAATCTAAAACAAGATGCATTTGATCTGGAGACTCATCTCACCAAAATGCAATTAGCCTGTCAAATGATAAAAGTATACAACGTATAAATTGTAATGGAAATCATCTTCCTACAAATAGATCTTGCCAATCAACAAAAATCGAACAAGGCATGGTTAATATGGCAATAAGAAAAAATGTTTCTATTCAGGGTGCAAAAAATAAGTACAAGGCGCTACTACACAAAAAAAGAAGACTGTGATTCTCTGAATTTCCTGTGCTTCATAAACACTTCACTCCCCAATACATAACAGGCTCATCAAATATATCAGACACATGAAGGAAAGGTTTATTCTCTGACAGTCTACAAAAAAGTCCAAACTCCAATCAACATCCCACAAAAAATTAATTAAAACCAACACTTCTGTCATTTACAGCAAACAACGTAAGATACTTCTGATTTTTCCTGATATAAACTAATAAATAATGCAATGTACATCAAAGAAGCCATTTCCAAAAAAATTTTAAATTCTTACTGTAATTAATTAAATAAAATAAACAATATTTTACCAATTTTCCCTCAAATGTTGAATAAGTCTTAATATTATCTTGGACAGCATTGCTTCAGCAACACACATCAAGTCAGTTGGGGCTGCCGATATGTTGACAGCAGCATTTGGGCCATGCGGGTCACAAAATCTACAAGATAAAATTAGCACTATAAACACAGGAACATTTTTCAGAGGTAAAGAATGCTTTATTTTGTTATGCAATTCTTACCCTGTTTCATTCGTAACAGAAATATCGCCACAATCACAAGATCCATCTGCTTCACTGAGGAACATATTGAAATCATGTCTATACTGGTCTCCTTTCTTAAAGCATTCAGTACACAGTGTAAAAAAGTTAATATGTACATGAAAAAATTGTTACGAACCAAAAATTTCTCATTCACACATCTATAAATAGTATGAATTACCTTAAAGAATTAGCAACCAATAACAAAACGTAATTAATAATGAGATGACTGCTGTAAAGTTGATGGTGTCAAATAGAATGCAATGACATATCACATTGCCACAGCTGCACATACCAACCTGTGGAAACGCAGTCTGGCATTAGCATGTGTTCATGAACAGGCTAAGATGGAACTCTATTTACCTTCATAAATGCAGAAACAAAAAGGAAGTACGCTCAACAACTTATAATATTGTTGTTGAAATGTCACTTTTTCATGCAAATGCCACAGTCAAAGAACCTTTGTAGCTGCTCAAATCCACTGTTGGGCTGTTTATACGAGTTGTCCAGGAGTTTTGCACCATTGTCTACCATTTTTCCAAGAAGTTGTCTCTAAATGAAAGATCGATATACTTGCATAATCAAATCATCATAATTTAAAACATACAAATACAATAAATTATATATTACTTACAGCATCTGACTTTGGTCCATAAGTTGAAAATAAAACATTAATTTTTAAATTAAGATTATTCATAATATTTTTTCTTGTAGAATCAGAATAGCATATTACATAGCAAGGGTGGTAAAGAGTTGGCCAGCCCAGAACACATGTAAATTGCCACCTGAGCCGAAGGCGACATAACCATAGTTTATGTCCTATTGGATGGTATTCTGGTGTTAATCTATTGGCAAAAATAACAGAAGCTCCTTCATAGTCCTTTTCATAATCACATTATGAAGTGGATATATTTGAGGCCTTAACTCATCTAGAATCTCTTGTGTTGCACTGACCTGAAAAGTATCACAAATAAGACTTTATATGTAAAGAATAAGGAGATTTAATAAAAGCTACATTCCAAGTGTTATAAAATTAACTTACTGTAAAATAGAACTTTGCTACGCATATCGAAGATTCCATCGAGCTTTTTAAGCGCTTAGGATGATGATAAAATGAGATTCGATATGATTATGCAATGTGGATTCACTGATACCCACTTCTGACTCCACTTCTATTGCGAGCACTCGCTTTGATCGATATGCGACTGAGCGCGTACTTAGCGCAGTAGAGGCTCTAATACGGCGGTACTATAGTATAGTATATTTACTATATACTATCAAGACAGTTACCGACTGAGTGTAGGCACACAGCTGGTGAACCGTGACAGTACAATTGCTCAATCTTTTCACTCAGTCGATAACTTGATGTGAGGAGGAACATGCGAACTATGCGTGTGGTGGGGTGTAGTGTAGTGGTATGTGGAGGCGTCTGGACATACCCATAGAATTCTCCACATTTTGGCACGCGGCTTTACTCTACTCTGCTGTTCCGAATTCCGATCGAGTTCCGACCTGTTCGCCGTCGGCCCGTCGCCGTCCGCCGAGGTGTGCGACGCCACAAGGGGGCGCTGCGCGGCGCTTATCTTATCCTTAAGCTCGCAGGTGGACGGATTTGCAGGTCACCTGAAAAACCGTTAAATATAAAGACCGTCGTTCTTTTACCCGGCCATTCCGCCATTGCTTATTCAGCTCTCGCCCGGACCGGTCGACTGAAAGTGAAAGTTGTGCAAAGATACTTAACTGAGGTGCTTACAGAAATGTCAGCTAACGGTGAGTATCTTTTTAATACTAAATCAAGCTTTGTGCACGATTAAAAAATACTATTCGATACACGGGCGGGAAGGTAATTTTAACCTCGTATGACCTTTTCACCCTCGCTTCGCTCGACCGCAAATGTTCACGCGAGGTTAAAATCACTTTCACGCACTAGTATCGAAATGTACTATTTTATAATCTTTTCTAATTAAATTAATAATACTAATAAATTTAATAATATAATAGGAGGCAGAGGAAGACGCAGTGCACCGGCCGCCGCAAGGGGCCGTGCCGATTTAGCGCCGACAGACGGGCTCGTCGGCCGAGATTTAGCTCGCTTCCGGGAGGAACTTCGGGCCGAACGCGAGCAATTCGGAGAAGAGCGGAGGCAGCTGGCGGAAGCGGCTGCAGATGTACGTCGGGCATTGGCCGAGGCTGCGGACCGCGAGGCAGCTGCCGCTGCAGCGGAGGCTGCGGTGCGCGAAGCGGCTGGCGCTGCAGCGGAGGCTGCGGTGCG
>JAPYZP010002217.1:0-18410 GCA_030522985.1 Torymus sinensis
CCCCTTTTTTTCCCCCCCCCCCACCCCCCCCCCCCCCCCCCCCCCCCCCCCGCCCCCCAAAGTTAGAGGAGGTTAGACCCCTCAGAAATGACAGGTTATATCACTTAAATTTCTCTCAGTGTACGAGTTAATTTTCTCATGAGTCCAATCCAGCAGCCAGGACGAAACTCCTTTTCAACACGGGACTTTCACCGGACCTTGGTGGACGGGACTAAAACAAATCTTACCTCACAGTGGAATTGCCATTATGAGATAAGGAAATTAGCTCGTGTTGGCCCGATAATAATTTTATATTCGTAATTATTACGACCGAGCAATAAATTCTTTCTTTTTAACATTAGTTCTTCATAAAAAAAACTATTATTATGTGAATTTTAATAAAAAATTTTCAGGAATTGATTTTTCACAATTTCATTTGTAAAAAATATCAGTACACAGTTGTGTTTGGCGATTGGAGTAATGAGAAATTGCAATTTATTAATCAAAATGTTGGCCCTTCATTACTCATAAATATAAGTTTAAAGGCATCAAGTAAAGAATCTACTTTGCAATACCACCAAAGATTTAAAAAAGTTTATAAAATCAATGAAACAGTTCTCAGTAAAAGAAATACCCCTGTGAATAATGTTTTCATCACTGTAAACTCGCGCTCATCTTTAAGAGAAATTTTGATGAAATTCAAAGATTCTATTTGGTGGAATCATGCAGCATTCTTCTTCATACTCAACAAAAATTCTGAAACTGGTTGCCCACAAGCTTACTCTTTTCTACACATAATGTGGAAATTTAATGCTGTATCGGTTATCTACTTGTGTTATAGTTTCAACGGTGAATTAATGCTATATACTTATAATCCTTACAGCCGTTTATCTTCTAAATTTTGGAATGCGACTAATGATAATATGTCCCAAAATTGCTCTTGGACATTGTTAGAACACCAGGTTAACAACTTAGGAGATACTTTGGTATACGATACCATGAACTTCGATAAAACAAGAAATTTGTTTGGTTACAACTTGAAATCAAGTGTTAATCTTGGCTCAAAATCTGTTACACTTGACAAAACAAAAAAAAACTTCAACAGTTTAAGTGGAAAACATGCTGATATTGCACGTATAGTGCTCATTCATATCAACGCAACTGTCACAATAAAACTTTATGACTTCGCCGGTTTCGTTGACAAAGATTATAAACCTCATGGAGTTTTAAAAGATCAAGAAGAAGAAACCACGGATTTCATATTACCGGCAATGTATTTGAGAGATTATTGGAAGATGCAGACCTATCCTTTTGAAGCAGATGGTTTCTGTATATCATCGTTAAAACATCGTGTGAGCTACTCAACCATATTCCTTCATCTGTTTTCTATGGACATCTGGATTGTGATTATCCTAAATGGCACAATACTAACAGTATTCTTAAAGTTTTGTTTGGGAGAAACAACTTGTTCTGCTGGTTTACAATGTATGCGCATATTTGTAGGCTCGCGTTATAATGAGTCGTCGAACTCTTGGCCGAAAAAAATCTGTTTAATACTATTAGTATACCTTCAATTAACAATAAGTTCTTACATACTCAGCAGTTTAAGTTCACTCACTACTATATCAGATCGCAGTCCGGCCATAGAATCATTAGATGATGCGTTAAAGAAAGGGCTACAAATTTGTGGGCTGCGAAGTCACAAGGACCTAATATTAGATGTGGAATTTCGTGAACGTTATCACGGAGTAAACGACTTATCGAACTGTACCAATCAACTCCTCGCGAACAAAGATATTGCTTGCGTGTCATCCTGCTTTAGAACAAGGTTGTATATAGAAGAGGATGATTATATCCATATTTCGAAGAATGATTTAACCAGCTACTTAACTTTCTCAACAGCACCAGATTGGCCATTATTGTCGAGGTTTCATTCAATCTTGTTAAATATAGCAGAGATGGGCCTTGATCATGTGTTAAATGACAAACATATACGCCTTTTCGCAAAAATTTATAAGAGAAGTGAAACTACTAAACCCATCAGTATTGCAAATATAATGTTTGTCTTTTGGATCCTAATTGTAGGATGGATAATAGGAACAGTTTTGTTTTTCCTTGAATATTTAGTTGTGAAATCGAGATCGTTGTTTATAGTTTAATTAGATTTCCATAATAAACTACCTGTAACGATATCAAAATGAAGAGCAAAAAATTAATATCCTTAAAAAAATAAGAATATCATCAAATTTTGAAAAAAAACCGGCAACTTAATAAATGAGTTCAAGAATTTGCAAATGATGTGCTCCGTGAAGAAAACTCGGTAGGCTTAGATATTGGAATGTAATATAATACTCCAGACAAACTAAGTAAACTGTCAGAAAGTTTAAGCCTCATTTATAAGTGACTTCTGGCTATATACAATTCCCTTTTTGGCTTAAAATGATTAAAGTTACAGTAGTAATGTGTAGAAATCTAGTATGTATTTGATTTACAATAAAAATTATTCTAATACGAATGCTTTTCATTTTGCAACCTTCTTTCAATTATTTGCACAATAACCTCAAAGTGTCATGCTTTTTTTCGATTTTAGTTCATTTTCGAAGCTATTTAGAATGTTTAATTTTCAATATTTTTTCGCGATTAAACAAATATTTGTTTCAACATGTGCATGAAAAAGGACCTTTTCCTGCATAGAAAAGTGAATAGAAAGTCGAGTATTTTGAGCGTCTAGCGAGGTTTTCCCCAGTAGCGAGAGGAAAAGTAATTAGTCTCCCATTATGACGGCTCGATAAACCCGATCTCTCATCCACTTTTCATGCAAAAAAGGTCCTATTCTTGCACTTATTAAAAAAAGAACGGTTGTGTAATAAGGAAACAATTGACTTTTCCAGATACAGATGATAATTTTGAGCACTCCTGTATCACTCGTGCTCAATCATCATCCTCGCTAGTCAACTTTCTCAGCTAGTTGCACAATGTACTATTCTTCGTCTTGAAAAGATGAACTTGTTTCTATATTTTTTTGCACTTCAAAATTTTCAGGAATTATTCTTCAAGTTATGTAGAATAAGCCTATATTAAATTTTGTTTGTGTATTTTGGTATTTACATGAGTAATACGTAGTTGAATTTTCATATTTTTCATTATTTTTTGATAATACGTGCGTTTTACTAATTGAATCATGTGATCTTTGCTCCAAAAGTACTTACACCATCTTTTTTTCATTGGGGCATCAAATCCCTCGCAGGCATACATAGCCTACTTTACTCCCTAGGTGCATAATCTACTATTTGAAGTTTCAATTATACTATTTTTAAGAATACATTTTGAAGTTTTAATTTTGAAGTTCACCGATCTACGAAATTTTCGAAGAGTCTACTTTATTTATAAGAGAACGCGGTGAGATTCTTGTATATGCCTACGTTTATCTTTTTGTAAAAAGTAAATTTTATGAAAATATAATATACTTAAAAAAAATTCACTATAAAATATACAATATTTTTTTATACTATTTACAGGACCATTAGGATTTAAAATGTCATGGCGAATTGAAAAGTGAGGACCGTTGTTTGTTAGACTGGAACGGAGGAGTGGGGGAAGTGCAATTTACTGCCTTGCTTCGCTCATGACAGTATGTCTATCCTTTTCGCACTTGCAAGTTTTAGATGGGTTACTGCCTTGCTTGGACCATGAGACTTTAAATCCCAATAAGAAACAATTATTGTTTTTAAGGGGGTTCGGTGATGTCATGCTGCGAGACGAAGCAACAAGGGACGCCCCCTCTCATCCCGCGGGAGCTCCCCACTCACAGCGCCCTCCTCGCGCAATAATACGAACTCTTGTTTGCGTTTTCACCTACTTCTTTCCCAAATGGGTTTTAAGCGACCAAGATTCATCTGCGTTTTTATTCTTTGATTATTTTTCTGTTAAAATGAAGATCTCATAACTTTATTCTACTTTTTTATAAGAGTTATTTACGTTCAAAGGTCAGATAACCTCATTCTTCCATAAAAACCTATGTTAAAAACTTTTTCGTAAAATGCGCTGCAAAAATATTGAAAAATTCATGTAATCTTCTTTCATATTAAGGAATAACATATAAAAATTCTAAATTGCTGGCTGCATTTTGATCAAAACCTCCTTCATACGAAGAGTGGCATTTGAAGAAATACGCATTTAAAATATTATTGGCACAATGAATTTTTACTTTTAAATAAAAAGTTCGTTTTTTGTAGGAAAATCATAGTAGTAGAAGAAAATAGTATTGAATAGAATAAAATAATTTTTTTTTTAAATTCAACCAACTGCATATGTGTAAATATTTTTAGATAATGCTTTTTAAAATGCAATTATTTAGTAAAAATACACCTTTTACAATTTATCACAGAAGCATAATAATAATTTAAAATATTTTTGTGTTTAACGAAAATTGAGTATTTGACATAGTATCTGTTAAAGGTGAAGTGAAGTTCAAAAATATCAATACTTTTTCAATAAAATAACGTCATTTAGAAGTTATTTGTTTAGTAATTTACGCTTACGATCTTGCAATAAAATAGCAGCTCATGGAATATTCATAACTGTTAACCTATTTTTTCAAGAAGTATTTCACATTTGATACAAAGCAGTTTAACACATATGTTGAATATGAGGTGATCTGCGACATAGATAAAGCTTATTTTTAATTTTCATAAAAAAAAACAATGAAAATAAAGGTAAACCCGATCTATTTTGGCTTATTAAAAGTAGTTATTTTTCTAAATATTGTATCAGCTTTATTTAAAAATGAAAATACATTTGAAGAAAACAAGCAAGTTCTAAGACTTATGGTAAGATCATTTTCCAAAAATTAGTTTTTTTGCCTAGCGGGCCGAAACTACTTACCACTTTTGGTCGACCTCCACAGGCAAAAAAAATCGTATACGCACCATGGGATCAAATAAAGAGTGCCTCAGATCGCATGTTTGTCACCCTCGTCTTCGGCTCGGATGACAATTTACATACGATCTGGAACATTCTTTACTTTTGCTCCCTAGGGGCGTAATATACTATTTATGTTAATTCAACTGTTTTATACAATCTTAGATATTTATAAAAATTACCTTTGTTTTGATACTTTTATCCAAAAACAACATTAGTTATTCTTTTAAAAAGAAACTAAAAAACTATATGTGAATTTTATTAAAAAATTTTCAGGAATTGATTTTTCAAAATTTCATCTGTAAAAAATATCAGTATACAGTTGTTTTTGGTGATTGGAGAAATGAGCAATTGCAATTTATTAATCAAAATGTTGGCCCTTCATTACTCATAAATATAAGTTCAAAGGCATCAATTAGAGAATCTACTTTGCAAAACCACCAAAGGCTTAAAAAGGTTTATAAAATCAATGAAACCGTTCTCAGTAAAAGAAATACCCCGGTCAATAATGTTTTCATTGCTGTCAGGTTGCACTCATGTTTAATAGACATGTTAAAGAGATTCAAAGATTCTATTTGGTGGAATAATGAAGCATTCTTCTTCATACTGAACACAAATTCTGAAACTGGTTGCGCACAAGCTTACTCTTTTCTACGCATAATGTGGGAATTTAATGCTATATCAGTTATCTACTTATGTTATAGTTTCAACGGTGAATTAATGCTATACACTTATAATCCTTACAGCCGTTTATCTTCTAAATTTTGGAATGTGACTAATGATAATATGTCTCATAGTTACTCATGGACATTGTTAGAACACCAGGTTAACAACATAGGAGATACTTCGGTATACGATACCATGAATTTCGATAAAACAAGAAATCTGTTTGGTTACAACTTGAAGTCAAGTGTTCATCTTGGCTCAAAATTTATTAAACTTGACAAAACAAAAAATCACTTTAATAGTTTAATTGGAAAACATGCTGATTTTGCACGTATAGTGCTCATTCATATTAACGCTTCTGTCACAATAAAACTTTATGACTTTGGTGGTTTCGTTGACAAAGATTATAAACCCCATGGTGTTTTAAAAGATCAAGAAGAAGAAACCACGGATTTCATATTACCTGCAATGTATTTGAGAGATTATTGGAAGATGCAGACCTATCCTTTTGAAGCAGATGGTTTCTGTATATCATCGTTAACACACCCTGTGAGCTACTCAACCAAATTCCTTCGTGTATTTTCTGTAAACATCTGGATTGTGATTATTCTAAATGGCATAATACTATCAGTATTCTTAAAGTTTTGTTTGGGAGAAACAACTTGTTCTGCTGGTTTACAATGTATGCGTATATTTGTAGGCTCGCGTTATAATAAGTCGTTGAACTCTTGGCCGAAAAAAATCGGTTTAATACTGTTAGTATACCTTCAATTAATAACAAGTTCTTACATACTCAGCCATTTAAGTTCCCTCACTACTATACCAGATCGAAGTCCGGCCATAAAATCATTCGATGATGTGTTAAAGAATGGGCTACAAATTTGTGGGTTGCGAAGTCACAAGGACCTAATATTAGATGTGGAACTTCGTGAACGTTATCACGGAGTAAACGACTTATCGAACTGTACCAATCAACTTCTCGCGAACAAAGATATTGCTTGCGTGTCATCCTGCTTTAGAACAAGGTTGTATATAGAAGAGGATGATTATATCCACATTTCGAAGAATGATTTAACCAGCTACTTAACTTTCTCAACATCTCCAGATTGGCCATTATTATTGAAGTTTAATGCAATCTTGTTAGATATAGCCGAGATCGGGCTTGATCATTTTTTAACTGAGAAACATATACGCCTTTTCCTGAAAATTTATAAGACAGGTCAAACTACTAAACCGCTCAGTATTGCAAATATAATGTTTCTCTTTTGGATTCTAATTGTAGGATGGATACTAGGGACAGTTTTGTTTTTGCTTGAATATTTAGTTTAAAATCGAGATCGTTGTTTGTAGTTTAAATTAGATTTCCATGATAAACTAACTCTAACGGTATCAAAATGTAAAGTCAAAAATTAGTATCGTTAAAAAAAATGAAATTGTCAAATTTTGAAAAAACAACCAAGAACCATCTGTAAGGCTTACTTAGTGGAATTTAATACAATTCTCCAGGCAAACTTAATAAAATGCTAGAAAGTTTCAGCCTCATTTTAGTGACTTCTGACTACAATTCCCTTTTTCGCTTGAAATGATTAAAGTACAGTATGTATAAAAATCTAGTATGTATTTGATTTACAATAAAAATTATCGTGTATGTTACAAACGTTTTTTATTTTGTAACCTTTTTTGAATTATTTATTAAATCCTGTAATGATGGAAAAATATGAAAACACTCAAAGTGATTATTATTTTAACAAAAAAATTATTTTCAAAGGTGGATAAGAATTTTAATTAATTAACGCATCACGACAAATTAAAAGACGCTCCATAAAATTTGTTTCAAACACAACCAATTGAAACACTTGGAACCGAAACCTAACCTGTTTCCCCTATAACTATACATTTTAAAAATTGTCCCGCCACTGCATATGAGCCAAAGTGTCAGAACAAGAAGCAGAACGACGACCTCGTGGCTTCTTTTTCAGCCTTCCGAAAATGACGAATAGGCCCGCGCACCTTCGGGAAAGAGGTGCAGCCATACTATTATAATCGCAAAAGAAAGAAAACAAGAAAACTAACCGCGTCCTGCGATCCGCCGTCGTACATCGCTCACACTCTCCCTCTCTCTCTCAACCCTTCCGCGCGATGGCCTCCTTTTCCCCGATCCGCATGCCGTCCCGGAGATTTTCTCCTCGTCTATCTGAATTATTGACGGCACGGGGGCAGCGTGAATGCAACCGCGCTGCTGCTTTGTTCCATACACACGTGCGCGATGACTATGTATATCAGTATGCGCATATACGTACTATATCGATCGCGGTTATGATCGTAAACGGTAACAGGCACGCGCGCGTGTGTGCGATTCGCTCTGGTGATATGCGCGGGACGGATTTTAAAGCTCCGTCCGCAGGGTTTGTTTCGCGCGGTCGCGGCCAGGGGAAATGTATTATATACATGGGTGTGTGTCTGTGTGTGTGTGTTGACGGTGTCGGTTTTGTTTTATAGGCTGTAAACATACGGGGACACGGGGAACGTGGGCGTTTTTACGTTGGGTAAAGTTGCAGCCGTGATGGTGGAGCGATTTCTCGATCGGGATTAAACTGGAATGGAGTTACGCGGCGAAAGCGGATTTGGAAGCGTGGGAAAATTAGTTTTCATTTCGCTATCTCGGTTTGAATTTAGAAAAATCCTGCAGGATCGTAGAGTTTAAATATTTACAAAAATTACTGTTTGAAGGTCATGTTACTGGAAATTTCTCATGAAATTTTTCTGTGATTAATTTGAAAACTGATTAACCTATTTGCAATGAACTCTAAAACTTGATATACGTTAGGTAGAACCGATGAAATCTTATAGTTGGAAACGTACCTATTTTCTGTAGATCCCTGTAAAAGATCTATCGTGTTTTTGCATAAGTAACGCAAAGATTCGTGTATAAATGTTATTATCACTCTTCTTTTATATTTCTACTACCTTATTAGGAAGTAAAATTCACATATAAAGCAACTAAAGCAAAAGGAATTCTATTCATTGAAAACCGATGCACGTCATCTGACTTTAAAGATGATAAAAATCTTCAATTTATCTAAACAACCCTTTCCACAATACTCCCGTTGTCCAATCGTCCTTCTTTCTACCTCACCGTGAACCTCGTATCCCCAGAAACCCGAAACGACACCTCAAAAGTATACACGCAAATATAAGGAAAAGTGAGGAAAAAAACAAATTGTCTTTCGTGAAGAGTCACATAAAGAGGCGTTTTAATCCCGTGGGAGTCAATCCGAGGCTCGTTCCACCTCACGATGACAGGCTGCTAATTTGCGCCGCGCGCTTCTATAGTTCTTTTTTTTATTCTCGCATGTACGGGACGGCACGCACGTCTCTCTATGATGTATCCCGGGGAAAATTAAAAATCCAGAGGCGCGGAGGTGAAATGTTTGACAGGTGAGATATTTAAATTAAGGTTCGGTTGAAGGACGGGGAAATGGGATTTCTAGGAATGTGATTAAATCCTGGTTTTGCCGATGACGGAGTTGGTTTGTGAGATGTAATTGAAATATTTCGCGAATACTTTCATTTTATACATATTATTCGTTGAATGCGAATAATTTGGCCTATGACGAAAAAGGCCGAGCACTTTAATTTTATATGATAAATCCACTTACAGGACTGACGGTAATATATTTTAAAAAGTGAAACCTTTTACATCGCAACTCGACTGGCCTCTCATTTATTTAGCGATGGAATTAGTAGGTAGCAGCAGGAACACGATTAATATTTTGTTTACAAGCAACCGTTATTTATTTTTATCTGCAAATATTCCGATAATATTTCCGATTAATATGATGTATGCTATGATAATATACATGTGAATATTCAATTGCCTTCTTTGAATTCACATAATCTAAAAAATATTCTTTTCCAATAGAACAAAAATACACAAATTCACACCAAAAACTTACTCTTTCCGTTTAATACCAACCCGACCACGCAACTCCTTACAATCTCCACATCAAAATTCAATTTTTATGTACACTCAAACCACTCGAATTCCCATTTCGCTAGCACGATCGCCATTACAACCATTAAAAAATCAGGCCACTCCGGCCCATCAACGCCATTTCTACGCACATCAAGCACTCTCTTACGCGTGTATATACACTTATACACGCAGAGATCGCTCGCCACTAGCATTCATACGCGCATGCATAATGGACGCTCGAGTGGTGTCTATCGTATAGATACTTACACAAGTGTCGAGAGTCGTCGCGCGGCCATGAAATATTCAGGCTAAGATTTTTATCCGTCGACGCTGCCGGGTATATATATATGGGCATTAAAAGCGCGGCTTGCCCGTCCGGATTACGATTATATGTACCGTCAGGGAAAGAGTCTCGCTGATGCAGTAGTAGTATAGCAGTAGAAGTCGCCGCGCGCGCGGATTTTCGCGGCCATCAATAGGTAATTCCCAGGGGTAAAAAAACGTCGGCTTAGCGAGGGAGTCTTTTTGATGACGAAGGAAGCAGCGTCTTGCTGAAGTACTTCGGGGAAAGAGCAAATCCGATTTCGAACGGGCGGGAGGGCCTCGCCGAAGTGGATTTAGTTTGGAAAATGTTTCCGCGCTAAAGTGTCCGACGGGAAATAATGTTTATCGTGAAATTAAGGGTGAATGGTGGATATTCCTTTTTCTTCTTTTTAGGATTTACGTTTTAGGCTTTAATTTTGTTCTGTTTATAGACTTGAAGTTTCATTTTGCTGATCGTTTGGCTTATTAATTTTAGATAAATATACACTGAGAAAATAATGTGGTATACTATATACAATGTAGTATTATTTGACTGTACGACCTTATTTTATAGCAATTTATGCAAACAAAATTATGGTAAAGAAACTTATAAAATACTACCATATATTATGCGAAATCGTAATACATAATATTAAATTTATGTGGCAATTATAATTTATAGTGGTTTTAAATAAATTCACGAATATATATTATAGTTTATTCTATCAGAAAAGATTGTATAAACGACTCTATTCAATTTTATTATGCAATATACATATTATTCGAATTTAATTCAAGTATTTATCGAATATCAAAGAATTTATTTTTAAAGGTGCGGGAATCGTTCGCTCGAAGGAATGATATTTAGTATAAGAAGAAAAAAAGCAATACTGCGAATAAACATCATAATGAGCTCCATATGATGAAGCTAATGCTCGTCGATCACTCTTCATCATGTGGATTAACATTACATGGCTGTCATGAGCATCATCGCCATTATTATTTATCATCTTAATGAGCTATTGATACATACAAACGCCACTGTCACATAATCAGCTTATATCAATCTAACGGACCAGCCGCACATTAATTAATCACCGCACATAACAGCCTCCCCAACAGAAACCAATCATCTGTATCAACCAAGGCGATAATCTCGAACTCCAATTCCTCCGTTTTCTCACCCCCACAGCAGCCACTCAACTTCTCTCTCTCTCTCTCTCCCCCTCTCGGCGGTATCCGTCAACCGACACCCTTTCGGTATCGGGTTGCCCTTCGTGGCACACAATAGACCCTTTACTCGGTTACTCGATCGCCCATCATATACCATCGTCGTCATCATGAGACAGCAGCCGTTCTACGCGAACGAGCTGGCGCGCGCAGGGGGCGCAGCGGTGAAGGACTACGGGCTCCTCGAGTCGCCGTATCCGCCGTCTATCGGCATGGACAGAATGGCAGCGAGGACGAGGACGGGCAGGTACCTCGTCAAGTGCGCCAGCGGATCGACTCTCCACGGGTTCAATCATCTCGTCGCGCCCAGGAGGCATTCCTGCGAGAGGTGAGTGTGTGGATTGGAAATTTATTGATGATTTGGGGGTAGTCTGTGATTGATACAGGCCGAGGTAATGTCGGGATAATATTTGTAAAAATAGACAAAGAGTTGAATAGTTTGTTTTGCCAAAGTTTATTCAGCAAGGGACAAAGTTTTCAAAAATTTAACTATAGATTAATAAAGTGCAAATGCCTACTTAGTGATTTTACAAGGCTATCAGTTTTAAATCAATTAATTCGAGTAAAATTATATATGGATGAATACAAAGCGTGGCCGAAAAACTTTTCCGATATCGAGCAATTTAAATGCACTGATGTATAACATACAGCTATACCTAAATCTATACACGAACGATTACTTAGACTTCAAAACCGTCCAAAATCAAGATTTCACGATTGAGTCGCCTTAAGCAGTATGTCGATTTAGGCTGGCCTACCGTTAAAGTAGATAATTACGGGGATCGATAAGCCAAACCGATAATTGAAACTTGTACTCCCACTTTCTCATCAGCGGAGGGGCTCTTGTAGCGACAAGATTGAAAACAATGTCTTCGAGAAGTTTCTTCATCGGATTCTAAAAACTTTTTAGCCGCGCTTCTTTTTGTATGTAATCACGTGATTTGTGCACTCTTCGATTATTTTTTTTTTTAAATTATTTAATGTAATTATAGTTTGATCAAATTGCGTTAGCAAACGATATGGCTCAATTTTCGAATATCAACATTGTAATCTTAATTAAACTACGTGTTCTGTATAGAATAGTTACAACGATGAAATCCTTTGTGAAAATTGAACGTTGCAAAATTTTAATTTTAAAATACATATTTGCATTAATTTCTGCAATTACTACTACAATTACAAAGTACCGCTTAATAATGTCAATCAGAATAACGTAAATGTACAAAATCATTTAATATCGTAATCAAATAAATTTTCGATACGCCGAATTAAATGCCCCCTTTCGTGCTAGCCAACTTACAGCACGGCGCTCGTTTTGGAAAATTGTATTTTCGGTCCTAAACTCGGGCCCCATGAGGATAAACCCGTGCGGGAATTCTCCGTTTAATGTATACCTACTCGCGGCTCTCCCTTAATAAAGCGCGCGAGTTATTAACTCTCATTTCGAATGCGCGCTATTATACGCTACTATATACGGTTTTGCGCTCTGGTTGTGCGCTTTCAAAATTTAAATTCATAACTAAAAGTGACGAGATGAAAAATTACCCGGCAAAAGTTACGGGCGCACGCGTGATGCTTATTACTTTTATATATATATGCATAATATTAAATATTGATGCGTGGTGTGGAAATTTCAGCTTGGGGGCGCATAAAGTTTAACTTTGCGATTATTCGCACCGTCGGTGGTATATTATTTCGTGAAGTAATTTTTAATAGTATAGCAGTATAATATATTCCATTGGGCTCTTTGAAATGGCGTTTAATAGAATATTATTAGCTGGATAAAAGTTCGTTGTTCAATAATGCATTTTGCAGAGGATACTCGAGGGTATTATAAAAATTTAAAACACTTAGTTGAAATTCTTTGCATTAACCCGTTAGCGACAACTCGATTTCGTATCTTTCTTTGAGACTCTATAACGTACATCATTATGTACTTTTCATAATTGTTGAACGAATATCCCGTGGATGCGGGCGCCCACGCTGCGACTGTGCGTATTCCGAAACGTCGAAATTTCTGAAATATTACCGGAACATTCCGAAACTTGAACTTTGACACGCTACGGTAATGAGGATTGAAGTAATATGAGTTATTAGACTGAAGCTGGTAAACTTTGCTCAAAATTAGTTGTTTAACATTTCATAACGTCGCGCTATACTGTCAATTTTACCTGAAACAGCAGCGCACATGATACACACACGAGCTATTTCCTTCGTCGAAAATTACATCTACTCCTTGTAACTTTGTTTGCCAAGGTTTCTCATCGCCTCGATCATACTGGGCGCGTTGGGCGGCCTGATAGGAGTATCACTGGACTCGTGGCGACGCTATCAGCACGAGTCGACCGTGCTCGTGCTGGACAACAATTTTCGGAAATTCGAGATCGCGAAGCCGGCCGTCACTATTTGCCCTGTCAATCTACTCGACGAGGCGAAATTCCCCGAAGTCTTCGCGAGGTATGGAATTACATTCGGATGCTATTTTCGTCGCCTTTCTTTTTTTATCCATTTTAGCGAGAATTTATATAAATGGGTCGATGATGGATTGGTTATCGATTTTGTTGGTTGATAAAAGTGAGACTGAAACTATAACGTTAAAAAAGTTTGCTTGAATAGATAATAAATATTTATCTTGTAGATTGAAAAAGATACAATGTAGTTGCTTTATGTTCTTGGAATTTTGTTGTTTGCAGCTAATGGCCGTCCTACCATGGTTCGTTTTTTAAAAAGAAATTAAAAAAGAATGTTTTTCAGCAACGACAATTAGCTGCAAACAAGAAAATACTAGATTCAACAACACAGAGAAAAGAAAATCTTTACATTAAAAGTATGGTTTTCTAATTAATAAATCCTGATATTTCTTAAATAGTTAACAATATTTCTTAACAGTTAACAATATTTCTTAATAATTAAGTAATATTCCTTAACAGTTAAGAAATTCCCCTATCCAAACGTCCGTTCGTTTACAGTTAATGAAGTTCCTTTAATGTAAAGATTTTCTTCTCTCTGTGTACCATTAGCGTCAAAAACAAAGTAAATGTTATTGGAATTATTTGGAAAAATAGAAAGAAAAACATGAAAGATTTAAAAGGATAACATTTTGAAAGATATAAAACCCAAAAACAACATAAAAATCCTTCATCACACGCCAACGCAGATACAACGTAACCGACAGCCCGAAAACCCGGCGCTTCTTCCTGCAACTCTCGAGTCTCACCTACGGCAACATTCGCTCGAGCCTCAGTGGCTTCGTCGATGACGAGGAGAGCTCGGACAGGGTCGCGCCGGGGCTATGGCTGAGGCTGCTGTACGAGCTGCGCGGACACGTGAGAATCGTGTCGCAGTACTCGGACGAGTACACGTGGATCAGCACCGAGCGCGGACTCTGCATGATGTTTGCCAGCTACGTCGCCGAGCAGGCGGCTGTCGAGTTTAGTATATATAATATACACGTGTATATAGGGCGCGAGGCTTCGTGTTTGCTTGTGATTTAGGTGATTTTAGTAGTGACGTTGAGAATTAAAATTTGCAATAACCTGTAATTTGTTTTTGTTTGTTAGTAGTTATAAATGAGAGTTTTTATATAGAGAGACCGAATTTCGATGTTGCGTAATTTGGGGCAATATTGAAGAAAAAGTTAAGTTTCTTCATTTGAATTTAATTTTAATTTTTACAAAGTTTTTTATTATACTGTCAAGTTGGAAAATATTTTCGTAAAATTTTTCAATTTCAGCGTTTATTTTACTTTACCGGAATCACTTTAAGCAAGGAAACGCAATGGTATTTTTAGATGCGGATAGCATAGTGTACGCGTGCGAAATTGTTTTTGAACTGTTTCGTTAAATATTTGTTTATGAATTTTCAATGAAACATTGTGTTGAACGATATAATAAGGATCGGATTAAACGATCGTAATCCGCTATTAAAGAAAATATTTTAAAGTCAAGTATATATAATATGAATTAACTCAAGTTCATTGATTTTGCCATTTTGAATAATGATATTGCATTGAATTCGAATATTGTCAAAATTCGATAAGACTTAACAATGACGTTAATTATCCCATAGATTTTCGGTATCGATGTAACTAAGCCCATTATACTAATAATTTACCGACTGATATCGTAAGCTCTACATTTACATTTCTACCTAACGTAAATTACGATTTTCATACTTTGATTGCATATACATTTAGAATGCAGCATGAATATCTCTATATAGAAAGATTTTGTTATACATTAATCATCTGCAATTATATCATATTACTATTATCACATTTGTATTGAACTAAAATTTGGAAAAAACAAACAATTATTATTAGAAATTTTATTATCGAAAAAATTAAGTGTTTGTTATTGATCATTAATTTTACTAGGTCCTGGCTTTACAACAGAGTTCCAGAAACGGCAAAAGTAAGCGACCGGAAAAGATCATTTTTCAACGTCAACAATTACGGAGTCGTAGGTTCAATAAGTTGTAAAACTCACGACTTTTGGGTAAGACTCGTACCGCAATTTTTTCGATTCTACACCATAAAATTAAAAGACCCACATACACAAAGTCAAATATATAAGTCTTCATCTATACACACTCCTTCGATATACACACTCCTTCGGAATTCGGAACTAAAAGAAACCAGCTACTTTATCAGAGACCATGTATCAACTATTCAACAGCGGCACGAAGCCATTTTTAATTGGCCGTAAATAACAAATTTAATTCGCGCTTTAGCCATGCACTTACACGCTTCCCGAGCCTCCGGTCAGCCGCGCGCGCAGCAGCAGCAGCAGCCGCCGTGTATATATTGGAATATCATAGCTGCTGGCCATAAAGCCTTAAAAGGATTACCTTTCAAACCACCATAAAAAGTTTACGATAGATGCTTGCACGCTTGCAGTGCTGGTATCTATTTTCTTTTCTAGTTTTGTTTTGTTTTGTTTTCACCCACGCGAGCCCTTTTTTTAATTGTATTTATAGAATTGGAATCTTGCGTTGCAGTGTCTTTTTTAATTGTGGGATTGTTATACGATTTTACGAGGATTTTTTATATGTACTGCCGATTTTTTCGTTGAATAATGATGAAGAAGAAGTGGAATTTTCATTTTCAATTGTTCTAAAAAGAACATTTTGAAGAGGATTTTTCATTTATTTTATAGTGTAATGCTATGTTCAGAAAAAAAATCTGCTTACTACATTTTATTATCTAAATAAAGTAAAGATGTCAAAGGAATACGTTTCTCTGTGTTCCTATAATATTATCGTTGCTATAATGTATCTTGTAAAGTACTTTTACATTATCATGATATTATCATTATTATTGTTATTTTTGTTTCATCGCTAAAAGCATTTTAAAACTCATAAAAGCTTTTGCAACGTTTCAAGTCAAATCGATATTCTGCAAACATTTATGCCAGACGCATATATTCCAGAACAAAGTAAAAATCAATTCTCCCTGTATATTAATACTTCCGCTCGCTCAAAAACTTTTCCGCTTTTGAACTTGAAACTAATTTAACTTTGGGGTCGGTTCCGACACTTCACAATTTTTCACCGAGCCCCATGCATGGGGGAAAACTCGCGAAAATCCCGCAACTTCTATGAATAGCAAAACGTTCGAACGCTTCAATCATAACAAACTGTACCCGCAGCAAAAACTTGATCTAGAAAACAATCCAAACTCGTCTAATTAAAAACTACTGTGCGATGTCGTTCTTTTTCAAATTACATTAAAAACATGCCGCTTCCTCTCTGCATCGGACGTTGGTGACAATATCAACTCACATATGTGAGCTTTTTACTGACTTTTTTTTTAGACTTCAATTATAATTTTTATATGCGCGGGAAATTAGTTAGTTTGAAACTTTTAATTACGACTGTTAATTTCCCTTTCAAATCCATTGTACTACAAGTTATATATTCCTAAATATTGATTATTTGACAGAAAAAAATTTACGAATAAAAATAATCTCATACTCTCGGAATCTGCTGAAAAATACATATAATCGTATAATAAAGTGTTTTAATAAATACTCAAATGATAATAAATTTCTATTGATGAAGTCGAATCGTAAAAAAATAAGTGTACAAAAGAATATAAAAGTCACCAAAGCATATTTTATTACTTTTGTCGGTTTCATTAGTTACCAATAAATATGTTCCACGTTAACAAATACTTTCACAATGAAGTGCTGTGTGTATCGTAAAAAACTTGCCATTACTTATGATTTATAATGACTTGAAATATCGTATCTATTAAGCGTATTAAATTACGCCTTTAGACATTGAAATAGCTAAAAATTTGAAGAACGGCAATCGATTTAAAATCAATATAGCGAAGAATCAATTTTCCAAAAAGTGAAGTTACTTGGTTATCAAATAGTATACATTGACTAACTAGTTCGCATGAAGCAGGTATTTTTCGACTTGTATCAGAGTTGCCACCCGAGAGAAGCGAAGCGGTAAACTATATACATGCGAAAATCACCCGCCTCGCACACTTCTATCGAGATGTACTTATATATTTCACAATTATGCACAAAATTTATCAAATAATTTTAAAAACGAGAGATTGTATAAGAAGTACAACTATTTTTACTTTAATATGATGTGGTCAGTTTATAAACTGAAAAATGGTAAAAAGAAAATTGTACGTCACTATAATTACGAATTTCGTTGGGTAAATGTAAGAGGGTAAACCACTAATTGAGTATGAGATTCAATCCAAAAGCAATTAAAAAATATTCTCAATTTCCATCGACAATTAAAAATCCAATGTAATTTGCCACCAACAGATGGCGATGCACTACCCAGCGACGATAACCGAGTACTCGACGCCGGGCAAGCTCGTGCGCAAGGTGACGCTCAACTCTCTGACTCTGGGGATCGCGGAGGTCGCCAGCTCGGAGCGCGTGCGTCGCCTCGCCGTTCGGCAGCGCGGCTGCAAGCTCCACGCGGACGGCGGCCTCGCCATGTGGCCCGTCTACACGAACAACATGTGCCGACTCGAGTGCCGCTACCGCGCCATAGGCCAGCTGTGCGGCTGCGTGCCGCATTTTGCACCGCCGATCAGTTGAGTAGATGAGTATACGTGCTATAGTTGCTTTGGGATTTTAGAGTAATCGTATGGGGCGTTGGAAGGATATGGATGGTATGTGTGGGAGGCGCAGGGGAGCGTAAAGAGCCATTGTTAATGTGATTCTTGGTCGGGGAATGGACGCAGGTGAAGTTGCGAAAATTGATAAAATCGAAAGAGGAATTTTTTATTATTTTATAATTCCTTTGTGATGCATGACAAAAGTTTGCTTTGAATGTTTAAGTTCTTAAGGATTCTCAAATA
>JAPYZP010002218.1:0-14008 GCA_030522985.1 Torymus sinensis
ATCTCCATCGAGACTCACTGTAGCAAAAAATAGCAGTAGGTGACGGTATGCTACTGATACGAACTGCTCCTAGTCCGAATCAGATGATAAAACATCATCTTCGGCGCGTACGTTTCAGGTACCATGAGCTACTGCGTTTTCAATCGGAATGACCGAAGTCTAACTTACCAGTTATAATCATACGTTCGATTGTGAATGTAACTTGAAGGAAGCTAGTTGCAAATTTACTTGCGAATAGAAAGGCGACACCTGTCGGTCATTAGATGTACGTACGCGATAAGATATATGTATTGTAGCAATCGTCTTAGTGTGAATGTACATTCGACAAACAATATGTTTAGCGCGATTTATAGCTATAATTTTTCTATAAACGGATGATAGAATGTTTTAAGAAATGTTTCAATAATGACATTATTTTAAGTAGCAGGATATATAAGAAATTATATTATAAACTGGTAAATTCAAGATAAAATGTTTTATTTTCGTTCATACATTGTAATTGTCTATTTGTTGTATATAGTCATCTTTGTGAGTATTATAAAAGATAAGAATTTTCATCTGAATTTGACTAGACGTAAATCGCTGCGGTACATTCTGTTGAATTTTGCCTTTTCTCCAAAGTGGATCTGTTAAAGTTTGGTTAAGTATAAGTAAAATAATACGCTTTAATAACACTTGGCTGCAGTCTGTCCAGAAAGAGATATAAATGATGAGAACGACGCGATAAATCAATTTACGCATCACCAAAAGTGGATAAAAATTTGTTTCAAGGCACACTTTCCTGACCTGGTTTTGCCTACTCTTTGTTCCACATCATATTATAGCATAAAACTCACGCACAATAAAAAAGAAATCGTAAGGCGTTGTTCGTGGAGTGTACATTCGCATAGAGACGATAATTACGATACATATATCTTACCGTGTACGTACATCTAATGACCTACAGGGGTCGTGTTCTACTCGCAAGCAATTTGTAGCTTCCCATAAGATAAATTCACAATTGAATCTACGCTGTATGCATACACGCATATATTGCCTTCCGGTCGTCATTTGATCGGAAGCGCAGTAGATGCCGGTACCTGGCACGATCGCGCCGAAGACGATGATGTGCTCATCCAACTTGGACTAGAAGCAGTTCGCACCAGTGCATACCGGCAACTACTGCAAGTTTTTGCAACAGTGGGACTTTTGGGAGATCCACTGTTTAATTAAAGTTAAATATAAACGGTATTCATTATTATATAATCAGAATTAGAATATAATCGGACAAATTTATGTGTGTTTTGATTAATATTCTTATTTTTAATTGAATATTGTTACTTAGGAAATTTAAATGCAGATTATGATAAAAAGTAATTCATTCAGGCTTGAAAGTTAAACGAAATAGAACGACTTTGTAGGAAATTTATTAAAGAAAACAAGTATAAATCAGTGAGTATAGCGAATAATAGTTTATAAATTTAATTTTGATACTGATATTTACTTTAAGCCGTATATCCCAGAAACTTTCTTACCAGATTTTATTTGCTTTTCTGAAAATTAAAAAATACTGATTCTTTCAATGATTTTGATCGTGTAAAGCGATGAAAAGACACTGAAATGTACAAATCGTACAAATCGGCAGCCTGAGCTTCGAGCCTTTTCAACGCTTAACTTTAATCGGTCAAAACTTTTGAAGAAATCAACATTTTTTAATTTTGGAAATAACAAATTAATATTAGTTTTCTCTATATTTATATTTTATTTTTTGCTAATTCATCTCGAACGTTTACGAGATAAATGGCTGAAAGTTGAAGAAAACGCTTTTTTGCATTATTTTTGTAATATTCAGTCTTTGAAATAAGAGTGTGACGAGAAGACTTTTTTTAATTGTTCATAATTGTTCTCCTATATTACGAGTGATCTCAATACGTATATTCATAAATCCATTTACTATATTTATCTTGATTATTTACTTTTAATAAAAAAAAAGTATAAAATGATGGTCATTATATTATTATGAATCTAAATATTAAATATACCCAAGAAAATGTGGAGAATAACGTCACGCTTTCTACAATAATCCAAACTTTCATGAATATTATTAAATAATATAATAACAATGTAAATACAGAGTGCGCGCACGTTAATGCGCGACTTCCCGCCTCATTTTTCCTCTTTCGCGACCTACTTAACCCGCTCATTATTTCTTTTCATTACTCTCTTTCTTCCTCTCTCTCTCTCCTTCACCCTGTCCTTCTCCCCCTCCTCCATTTCCCCTGAAAATCTTCTTTGAAAAATACTTTCATCCCGACTTCCGATAATGAAAAATGGAGTAAAAAAACCGGGTGCTCCCCATCTAACAGAATCTTTGTTCGCAAATCCAACAAAGTCCTCCTCCTCCTTCTCCTCCTCCTCGACTGTGCTTAACGAGTCCGCGGAGCAGCGCCTTAATATATATATGCGGCAAGCCCTTCGCCAGTGAAACTTTAAAAATTTCTCCCAGGTACATTTTGCAGGAGCTCGCGCGGAAAAAAGGAGAATAAGTCGACACTGCCGTCCTGCACGAATATAGAGGATGAATGACACGTGCGCGCGACGCACTTTACGACGCGCCCGAGTGCAGTTTTATAAAGGGGGGAAATGTGTACGCGCAGGACGTCCCTGCGGCATATCAATAAATCTTATCTCGTCTTATCCCGGTCTCCGGGTTCTAGGCAACCTATATGCTCTCTCGGGCAGGTGTGTGTGCGCTTGCGTGTAGATGGTTAAGCCGAGAGGAAGAGCGTACGTGCAGAGGCAGAGTGCGCTGCGGGAGTGCGAAAGCCCGTTAAAATGGGGATTAATAAGATATTGATGACGGCGGAGGTAAATTCAGATATGAGAGGAGATGTGTTTTTATGGTAAAATGTGAAATTATAAAGTGGAAATCGTAGTGATGCGGGGTGATATGTTTTTATGTGGATGGAGAAATATTTGGATAGAAATATTTTATAAAGAATTATTCACATCTTATTGTTATAGATAACAATATTAAAGCTTGCTGTACAAGTATATTTTTTTATGTATTTTATATGTATAAATAGTAAAAATAGGCACGTTCAGTGAGCATAATTGCAGTATCATTGTTCATTGACTTCTTTTTATTAATAATAAAACACTTTAAAACAAATAAACTTCTACATATTTTATTAAAGCTTAAACTTTATAGGATAAATATAATAAAGATAAACCTGTTAAATTATACATAACGTATTATTTGAAATGAATATATCTGTTACTCTATTCCGTCATACTTTAATTCGCGAGGTATGCATCATATACTGCACAGTAGAATTTCTGTAGTTGTATACATACAACAGACAACAAACATTTGGAAATTCTATTCTGACGCGAGTAGATCTGACAGTCGCTCGTGATAGAAACCTTCGCAACAACCTTTCAAAATCCACATACTTTTCTCCAACAAACAAAAAATCACCACGACATACTTTACCAACAATTTCATCCAACCCAACTAACAACCCGATACCCACCCAGTTTCTAACAATTCCCAAATCATTACCACCAGCAGCAGCAGCCACGGCGCCACGCGAAACTGCATCTAATTATTATTTCCGCTCCAATATATATATATATGTATACAATCAGCCTCTAACTAGATCCTCTAATTAAACATTCCCCAAGAACCCGTAGCAGCGGCGGCGTCTCAGACGAAACCGAGTCGCGTCGCAGGTCCATACATCGCGCTGCAGACCTCGAGAGGAGCTATCCACCTATACTCCGACTCCCCCCCGCACACGTACACGCCGAAGAAAACGCGTATTTCCGCTGTATATAGCGCGGTCGGCCGGCTACTTCGCCGTCAAGCCCCTTCGGGGATTTGCAGAGAAGTTCTCCCTCTCTCGCGAAGCCCGCAAGAAGCACGCGAACCGGCTGGTTTAAGTCGCCTTTTCCTTCTCATATATTTTTCCGTTTCTCCCCCGTCGCCTCCGCCGTCTTCCTCTACGTCAAGTCGCCCCCGTGTGTGTGTATGTGTGGATATATATGTATGTATGATATCTATATCGCGTTTCGGCTGATCCTCTTTTTTCTTTCTCTCTCTTTCGTCCGCGCGTTCGCGTTTCTCTTTCTCCTTTTGCCGCTAGAGCGCACAGAGCGCGCATCCTTCTTATATATACATTTTCCGCACCTCCTTCTCCTCCTCGCTATATATACTCCGTAACTCACATTCACTTTGTCTCGCGGCGGCTCGCCTATTATTTACTCGTTTTTTCGCGCGCGCGCAGGTATTCTTTTATTCCGCCTATGCGTCGCTGGCCTTTGTTTCCGTTCGCGTCTTTCTTTCTCTCTTTACTTCTCCTTGCTTCTCCTCCTGTCTCTCTCTCTCTCTCTCTCTCTCTCTCTCTCTGCACTTCGTGACGCCGCCTACCGTATATATTTCTTATAGTTTCGTACTTTTTCCACCCGCGCCCGGCCAATTCTATCATTCTCTCATCGAGAGCCTTCACCCCCTCCCGCGGAGCCGCCACCGCCGCCGCGCATGTGTCTAACTTTCTTCTGTTCGCTCCGACCGACGTTCCGCAAGTTCGCCGTTATTTAATTTGCGAGTTCCTTTTTAGTTCATTGCTCACCCAAGTTCATTCTATATAATACATATATATATTTCAGGTTAAGTTTTAGCATTAAATAATTCGTTATTGTTAAGTTTGTTTAACAATTTATCGATTTTG
Organism: Torymus sinensis; assembly: GCA_030522985.1. Classification (NCBI taxonomy): domain Eukaryota; kingdom Metazoa; phylum Arthropoda; class Insecta; order Hymenoptera; family Torymidae; genus Torymus; species Torymus sinensis. Next base: position 4,713 of record JAPYZP010002218.1, read on the forward strand.
TACAAATATAACGTTATTAATACATCTGAAAATGTCTAAAATATATCTACAAAACAGCTTCAGCAAAATTAAACTATTTAATATAGCTATATAAGTATAACACCATTTTCACGATTATATAATTTTGCCATTTCATATATGATTTTCGCGCGCCGACAAGTAGATTAAGCTTTTACTCCGCGGATCCTCTCTATATATACGCTTTTGCATTATTATCATCGCTATATTATGACTGTCTAATGTAGCGCAATCATATGCGCAAATAATTGAACTTGCATACACAATTCGCTGCCTCTCACGGAACATCTCCATTTTACTGCCTCTTCCATATATATATACACACGCGTCTGAAATGCAAATGCGCTAATGCAAGAATATTCGCGCGAAAATTCTTAAAGCATCCGGATTTCCAACTATACGCGGCGCGCATTCAAAGCGAGGGCAGCAAAAAACGAAATCCATTAAAAATATGACTTTCCGGCACACTTCGAAAATCCGAAAGTCGACGTGGCGCTTTTGCCTCGGAACTATGGTATACGGAAAAATCTGGATTTGAACTTATACGGCGCGTAATGTCAAAGTGAAACTTCATCTGAAAAATTACTTTGTGAAAAAAATTCCGACACATATAATACCATTCTTCTTCTAGCATTTCCCTCTTGCTGCTCACGCGCACACGAGCTTTTCTCCGTTTCGTCCTTTGTCTTCCTCGTCTCTTTCTATCCGTTATTGTTTATTTACATCTCTTCCTCTCCCTCTCTCTCTCTCTCTCTCTTATGTGCACGCGCGTGCGCTTTATGAATGCACTTCCAGCGCAGCGACGCGGTATTTACGATGCAAAATTTATGTACGCGCCGTGTATATATTCCCCGGGATAAAGGACAGCCGACGCCGGCAGCGCGGCGCAGCGACAAGAAAAATGGATGAGCTTCGCGCGCGAGGTCAAGAAACGCGCGAGAAAAAGAAAGTGAACGAAGGAGAAGGAGTGTATGCGGACGAGGAGTTATGTATACGCGCGCGTGGAGAAAGAGAGGGAAAAGTGGATACGCGGGACGAAACTACGTTAGCGTGGCAGGTAGGTGAGTTCGGAACGAGTAGTATTATATATATATACCTACGTGGGGTTGGCGCTGAATTTTTCAAGGTGTGTATGCGCGATGGCTTGGAAATGAAAATGCGATTAATATATACGGGGATAAATGGGAAGGGGATTTTAATGCGAGAAATGTGATTTGTGAGAATTTGATTATGATATTGGATTAGTTTGTAATGGTATTACAACGGAGTGCTGGTATAGGTATAACATATAATTCTGCAATAGCAGCTTTGATCAATTTGGCTTTTTTACTTTTTCCTTAATCCCATTTTTCGTGTACATACGCGATCTGCTGAAAATTGTATTACAAAAAGCTTCATCTAATTAGAGTGCAAAGTAAGTGAAACAGCAAAACTGCTTGCTCTTAATTAGTTTACTTAATAAGTAGATATATATATAGAATGCGAGCAGCCGAGCACACGCGAAAATTGTGGAAAACGTGACTATATAGCTCCCCCATTTTCAGCTGATACTTCAACTTGCCATGTAACTATCCAATTATTTTATTTCTACTATCTCAAATTAAGCTTGTTTAACGTCTACTGTGAAAGTACAATTGACATACGTTTTTATAATATTCTCTGTTTCTAGTCTTTAAAATATAGTAAATAGACGATAACATATTTTTTAATATAAATTTAATTTGAACGTGGAGTAAACAAATCTTTCGCATAATATGAATAATCTCAACCGAACTCCATTAACCAGGTATTATTAATAATTATGCGTTATATCGACGCCAAAGTGCTTGCGTCGTTAAATTCACATGTAATAATAATTTTGGTCTTGCGTAACCGTTAAATTTTGTTAAATTTAGAGGCTGACATTGTTAATTAAAACACAGCTACCGTTATTATTGAAATTAATGATTTTTATCAGTCTCATTGTAAACAAATCTCTAATGATAATTAAAAAAGCAATGAAACTAGCTCTCACGTGTGCCGCGATGTCAGTGTAATTATAGATATATAATATCTTTGGAATAATATTTGAAATAAACAATATATATCAATACACCCAATACTGCCTAATTGAATTCAACAATAATAGCTCCGTTGATTCGCACGCCTCTTCGATATACGAAAAATCAATAAACAGAATTTCTGTTTATCATCGAAACAATGATGCGCTGCATATATAAACTAAACCTATTATAACGTATATTTATAGAAATATCAATCCGCGCGTTAGTTTTATCACTTTTGCTATACTTTTAGTACACCTCGCATATACAAAAAGCACAAACTTTTCTTTCTTCTCCGCATCACTATGCATTTCCAACGATATCCAAAACGATAAAAAAAAAAGAAAAGAAAACTTTTCTTTCCCCCTGCGACATCAACATTCAAAGCCACCAGCGCACCAGCCGTCCCCTGTAATTTATTAATTAACAAAATAAAACCAGCCCCGTCGAGTGCAATAAATAGCAGGAGAGCGTGGCGAATATAAGCGGGACGGCGAAAAAAAAAGAACGGCGAAGGAGAACGCCTAGAAAATCACGCTTCATAAACTCCCTTTTTATTGCACAAATTTATTACGCAAACTCGCTCGCTCGCTCGCTGCACTTAAGGTCGCGTCGATAAAGAACGAAAGGGGAAGACGGCGGGGGAGGAGGAGGAGGAGGGAAAAAAAACAATCCCACCGGTACAATAAAAGCGCCCATACGCGCCGTAAAGAAAGCCCCCGGAGCGAGAGCTAATACTACTCTCCCCGCAATTTTGGCGTATAGTATAGCCGCGCGCGCTCGCTAAGACGCGGCGTGCGCGCGCCATTGTCTTGATTAGTGTAGACGGCGTGTGCGCTTGCTGTATATATATGCGTGTGTATACACGTATAGACATACACCCAGCGAGCTGCTGCCGCTGCGTTTATTGATCGTTCCTCCTCCTTTACTTGTTGCGCGCGCGAGCGAGTGAGCGAAAGCGCCCGGGGCCACGAGTGTACATGTGTGCGTGCGTGTGATGTAGTCGTCGGTCCATTCGGATCCCACTATATATACACTGGATATATCTGTATAGCCGCGGGGGAAAGAGAGGGAGAGAGCGAGTGAATGGAATTAAGGCGAGGACGGATAAGAAGCGCGCGCGGCGTCTAGGTATTGGGGGAGGACGGGCTGGAGTAGTATTTAGGTGCGATTATGCGTACGGCCGTTTGGTGCGGCTATATATATCCCGAGAGCGGGTGATTAGGCCACGGCGATATGGAGACGTTAGCCGCGCGGACGAAGCTGATTGTATCTTGCGGTTTATGGATGAGTGTATGTGGCTGGATGGGTGTAGCCGAGCGCGAGGCATCATTGACGTTTGCGGCGAGCGCGTGCGGCCTACGCTTCATCGATTCTTAATGAGGGTGATAAAGCAGAGACAGAGACAGAGAGGGGGAGAGAACGAGTGGTTTTTGTAAGCGATTGCATTGTTATTGATTGTATCTTGTAATGGGATGCTGCTGTGTGTTTGGAGTGTTCGGTATTATGCTGTTGCGGTTATCATTCAGCTGGATGTAATATCGTGTTTCGGAGTATCCGTATAAATAAACCTTTTCATTTGGAAAATTGATTAATGAATTTACTTTACGTAAATGGGAAGAGAGCTGATATGTTTTTATTTTTCAATTAAACTTTTATTTTACAGTATTACGTTGGCAGTGAATGAAAATATTGTATTTATTTCTTTTAATCAAATTATAACGTTACATTAATATAACACATTGATTTATTTGAATTATTTGGTTTATTGAAAAGAATCTATTTTATGACTAAATTTCATTTTGACTAATATTATATATTCCATTCGCAGCTTTTTCGATGATTGCAGAAATTTTTCAAACTCGTCTATATATATGTCTACTCTCTTATTTTTGAAAAACTTTGGAAAGATTTCTCTTTCCTGAAAAATGTAAGAGAATTTCCGAGAAGTGTACGGATAACGTTTCAAAGTGGAGGCGGCCATGAACAACGTTTGAGCGTAACTTAGTATACCTCAGTAACTGAAGGACTCCTTCAATTTGTTAGAGGGAAGGAAGGCACTAAATATGCTTAGCTCGAATCCCTCTTTTCTCGTCTAAAGTTTCAGATTATAAATTTTTCAGAAAAATAGCTTTATCGCCTTTTTATACGACTAACGATTATATGAAATTTAGTGACAATATTTCAAATTAAGAAATAATGAACTGAACATAACAACTATATATTTATTCGAAAAGGGCATATAACTTTTTACCAACTTTTACTGCGAAAAAACAAACTACCTATAGACAAAGAAGAAACTTTAAAAAAAAAACCCCGGAGCCCTTAATCTTCAAAATACGAATTTCCTCGAAATCCACGCACGAGCCAAACTCCACAGCCAACTCTCTCCCTTGTCCTCCAGCTCCGAAAACTCCGCAGGCGCGCCTAAATTACACCCTAAAACTACCGGAGCGCGACCTACCTCCTCCTCTCCGCCTCTCTCCCCCCCAAAGAATAATAAACCCACAATGTAAATGCAATAAAAGAGGCCGCTGCCGCCGCCGCGAAAATAAAGCAGCCCCGTTCTCTCCTCTCTCTCTCGCAAACAGAGTCTACGCGAAATTCGGGCCGCTTCCAAAAAAACTCTCCCTCTTGCGCGACACGCGAGGGCAAACACTGCCGAGTCGTCGCGCGTAGGGAGCGAGAGAGCAAACGGCCGCGGGCGACGCTCGCTTGTTCCATTCTCCGTGGACAGATGTAATTAAACGGCGGAATTCGAAGGAGAGAGAGAGAGAGAGAGAGAGAGCAAGGGGCTCAAAGGCCGCCCCCTCCGGACCATTTCTTGCGCGTCCAATCGATTCTCGTCGCGGCAGAATCAATCGCCGAGGGGAAGGTCCGCACCGAGCGTCCTCCTCGTCCTCTTTCACTTTTGGCGACGGTGCGCGGTGGTTTCCGTTTGCCACCCCCCGAGAGCACTTCGCTGCGAGGCTCGAAAGTGTAATACTAACTTCATTACCCGACCCCTAATGGCGGGGGTGGGGGAGAGGCTTTCTGTTTCGCGCTCTACGCTATATGTATAGCCCCCAGCGCACGCGCCTCTTTATTTCGCGTGTGTATAGTGTGTAAAAGGGCGACGGGGAGTGTTACTCTTTTTCTCGCGCGCGCGCGAGGCTTTTTGCGGCTCGGGTTGCAGCCGTGCACGTGCGAGCTCCTTTTTACAATTTGAATTTTCGAGGGATGATGGCGAAGGGGTGCGTGTAGTATTCGAAGAAAGTTTGCTTCATGGGCGTGATAATTAAGTGATGTAACTCAGTTTTGAAGTAGATGGGAGAGAGAGAGAGAGGGAAAGTGGAAGAGGTAATAAATTGAATACTGCTACGTTTGGAGCGGGGTGAGCGTATTTTGAGAGATTGGAATGTTGTTTGCGAAGTTGAATAAGTATACTTCGAGGTTATTATGATTAAAGCAAACTTTTTCGAGGGTTCGTTTGATGACAATTCGAAATTTCGTTTAAATCAATTATATATAATTATACTGAACATTCGAGAAAATTTATCTCTGAGTCTCGGAATGTTTCGTACAATTTACGCATGATATCTATAACTACCTATTCCACTTAACAATATAATTTATACATTACACGAAATTTTCATCTCAACGCCATTCGCAATTCCTCGAGCGACGTCTGGGAGAACGCACTCCACCGTAGCGCAAACACAATATCCCATTAATTAGCGCCATTACTCACCTCCGGCCCCCTAAATATCGAACTTTACATTTCTCCTTGACTTTTTTCTCTCAGCCGCACTACCGCCGCCGTCGTCGTCGTCGGGTGCTTTTAATTTTAAGAGCGCGCGGCCGCGCCTGAATTCGCGAATGATAGGCGAGCAGCGAGGCTTTTGTCGGCGGTCCCGATTGATTTTAGAAGGTCGACCCCCTCCCCCCACCCCCGCACGACGACTCTTTTCTTCCAGCGTTTTACCTCTAGAGAGGCGGTCGAGAAGGAAAGATTCGCGAGCGCACTACGCCCCCGCAGCGCCGAGGAGAGATGTATTTTTTAAAAGCTTTTCATAATGAAACGGAGGGGAAATGGCTTGAAAGTCTTAATTGACTTTTATTTAAAAATTGCACTCAAGTGTATGGTCCCGTAATGAATTTCGCGATTGTTGTTAGAAGAGCACTTATGGTAGTTCGGAGGGGGTTTTTTCCTTTTTTTTTTATTTTGCAAGTTTCGCTGGATTTGTTTAAGTAATGGAGTGGAATGGCAAGTGGTTTTTAAGTGTATTTGGGGAATTCGACGATTATATACGTGGCTTTAAGGTAAAATTGAAATTTATTTAATATAAAAAATGGCAAATTTTTCGTGTATAATGAAATAATTGATCAAATTAATGCGCGAACCCGCATATAATTTATTTAATTTATCATAACAAACGTGAAATATCGTGTTTAAATAATTGATATATTCAGCGTAATAAAATGAAAATTTTAATTACTAAAGGTCGGAAGAAAGCTCGGCTTGCATGAATTCCAATTTCGCCATGTCGATATTTTATGGGCTAATTTTGTGTCTGGGTGCCTCACTCATAAAATATCAAGTTTCCATTAACATTTCAATATGCGTGAAGAAGGAAACATAATTTACGTATCGTATTAAAAATCCATAAAGCAGACGTAAAACAAGCGGAAAATAACACAGGAAAATACGTATATATATATTTAAACATTAAAGAACAAAAACAACAACAACGACGACGACGGCCTGTACATTAAATGGAAGCCCGAAAATTTGTTCATTGTTAATTGTATAATATTAAATGAGATGAAATCCCAGGGAAATAACGGCCCGGCAAAAGGCATCAAATCCTCGAATAAACATTAACGACGCTGGTAATAAGCAATGATAATACATATTTCATCCTCCTGGCAATATCGGAAATTTCCAATTCCGCTTCTGCATAGTGAAATATAAATTGGATGGAAAAAAATAATAAAGCAAATTATTATGAAAATCGAAATGCCGAATAACGGCTGCTGTTCATATTTTATCTTCATCCATATATTACAGAGACGAGAGAGGGAGAGAGAAAAAAGCACAAAAAACGCGTCAGTTTACTCGGTCAAACGGCTGCCATACATAATAACACGTTCGCGCGGGCGAGAATCGAAACAATCGAAATCAAAATAACCTTATCAACGGCAGAGTGCGCAGAGTCAACAAAAAGGCCAGGCGGCAGCGCTGCGCGAGCGCGATTTTCTTGCAATTACCCTCATTATCTCTCATCGCTCGCCCGCGCCAGCTCGCGATAACTCGATAATAATTCCGCGGCGATCGAACTCGTTATGATGTCAAACAGCGCGACCGCCGTTTTATGCGTGCGTGTTCCCCCTCACTCTCTCTCTCTCTCGTCCAGCCTACAAATTAAAACTCCCCGAGCCGCGCGATTAATTAGCCGCATTGTTCATCCGTGCACGCAGAGAAAGCGAGAGATACAAACTCGGCGATATAGCGCACAAACATCATTATCCCTGCCCGGGATTTCCCTCTCCCTCTTGCATACGTGGTATTAACCCTGTGTGCGCGAGCGATTTCCAGATTTCCAGAGCGCAAAGGCACGCAGACGTGTGTGTGTGTGTGTGTGTGTGTGTGCGCGAGAGTACACATAAGCAATCGGGCTAATTATTGAGCCAACGCGCGGAAACGCCGAATCGCAAATAATAAGCCTAGCCCGTATGTGTGTATATACGCGGGGAATTCGGCGCGTTCGCGAGCTTGCGGAGAGGGAGGGAGAGAAGGTAGAGAAACTTGCGCGCGCGCAGAAGAGCGAACAAATACAAAGAGGCGGGAGCGGGCGCGTATAATATATATACTTGTACGTGTGAGTTTCCCGTGGGCGGCTGTTTACACGGCTAGGAAATATGTGGCTTTTTTTTAATTAAGTAGTCGCGTTGTTACGATATTTAGATTGTTGGGGAACGGGGCCGTGAATTTGGGCAAATTAAATTCTCGGGTTGTGCATACGTATAGAATGTACCGAAATTATAGAAAGTTTTATGTTGTTTTGGGGAAAAATTGTTCAAGGTAAAATATAGATACGTAAAGGGTTTAATTAGACAATAATTATTCTCTCTATCAACTTTGCGTTCTAGTTTATTGCTTAATCAGTTTTTTAAATTATATTATAGCTATATTTCCATGGTTATAGATTATAATATCAACAATTTCAAAGAAATGGATATTTTAACTTTAAATATTAGTGTAAAGTATATACGAAAATATTTATTAATTTATTAGAAATTAAACTTATACGAATAAAAAATCTCGACGATCACGATTTAAAATTTTATCAAACATCGGCGCGTGGTGTGTTTTACGCTCGCGCGAGCGCGCGGCGTCGGTGGCTGCCATTTCGGATTTTCGAAATGATGCCGCGCGACGTGAAATTCGCATTCGGCGACCTCAAAAACCCCGCAGTATATCAACTCTGATGACGGGAATCAGACCTAATGGTTATCCGAATAAAGTGGACGGTCGCATGCGCGCGCGCGCGTCCCGAAAGGGTTAATGAGCGATATGCGACAGTGATTTAGGGTCCGCGAGAGGGATATGTCCTCCCGGTAATCAATATTATTAACCCTCAGCTCCCCCCCATCCTCCCAGCGCCTGCTTTCGTATAGCTTATTCCACCGAAATGTGTGCCCCTAAAATGTGACGTGAATATTTATTTGCGTTCTGCGGATAATTATAATGTTTAAATTTTGTTTGCCTTTATGATGTAATTACACTATATATTTTTGTTAAATAATCGTGGGTATAATTGAAATTTAATTTTACGTGCGAATGATAAATTGAAAATTATTGTAAGGAACAAAGTTGTAACCTAGAATAATATTGACAAAAATATTTTAGTTTATAGTATGTGGTATGTACACACGCATACGCGTGCAAAAGATTATTTAAGCAACGAATGCCTATAGTAAAGTGATTGGAAGTATTACATTGTTATTTTCTTTTTTATACATCAATTTTGTAAAATATCTATATGGAAGAGCTTTTGATAAAGGGAAATGTCCCGATTTCTCGATTAATCTATACTTCTGAAAATATTAAACTTTTGTATTTACTTAAATCTATTGAAATTGTAACGTTCTCTCTATACACTGAGAAAAGATTAGTATACAAATTATAAGAACGCCCAATAAAAATTACCCTACTGCGCACGTAAACCGACCACAGACTGTAACAAGTGAACT
>JAPYZP010002219.1:0-14006 GCA_030522985.1 Torymus sinensis
GCGGAGTAAGCAGTGGCAGGCTAATCGCGCAGTGCGGCGGTGGCTCGAAAGTGAATTTAGATATAGAAGTGCTCTCAGGGAGAGTCTATTTTAGAAATAAAAAAAAAAATGGAATAACGTTAAAGAAGTAACTTTTATAAAGAAATTACTGACATTGTGTATTAGTAATATATTATTAATAATTTTCTAAATTCACTTTGGAATATTTTTTCAAATATTGTTTTGCTGAGTGCATTACGTGTTAATACATATTCATCTATACACATTTAACTGACATTTTTAAATTAATTAAAATCATTCGTATTATTTTTTGATAAAGATATTTATAATTTTTATAATTATATTCAATAAAAGATTCAAAATATTAAAATCTTAACCAAGATCAATATCTGAACAATATTATTGATCTAATATATTTTCAAGTTTCGCTATTAATGCTGAAAATATATAATTTTTAATTGGATCATCTATGGTTCATTGGTTAAAAATAGTATATTACGATACTAGTGTCGTAAGTGACACTTTCTGGCACGCGTATCGTATACACTATTTTATAACACCGCCTGCCATAAGTCCGCCGTCCCGCCTATCCGTGTCTTAAGTAGCCCTTTCTTGTACGCTGCCAGAAAGAGCTACTTACCGCACAGATATAGGCGTGACTTAAGTGCGGACTTAAGTCACGCAGTGCTATAAATATCAAAATAATATGGTTCAGTTGATCAATATAGGAAATTTTCAAAATACTGAATAAATATACATAGAAATATATATATATATATATATATATATATAGCAATATGAACTAGCAGCGTGCATAATTAGGCAGGATAATAATCATTGCAGTGGCAATAAATAAAGTACTCATGGGTTCAACGAAAAATAATCATTTATTCAAATCAAATGTTGTTTAGGAACATAATGCAGGTACTAGAACTATGCAGTGATTTTCATCAACGGTATAAAACACGCGACAAATCTCTCTCGCACACCTTCGCATTCGATTCGTTTTCTCTCGTTGACTTTGGTAATTATTATATAAATATTTATACAATGTCTGTCCGTGTAGTCTGCAAAAGAATTTTCTCCGAACGATCTCTGAAAAGTCTTACGGCAACACGGTGCTCTTCTTAAAAAAGAATCGTTTTCGTCTTATGGTATAATATATATATATATTTTTTTTTTGCAACGTTCGTTCTACTTCGTAACTTATTATTACACGTATATAATAGACGTAGCTCAAACAATCGGACGTTTTCAATAAAATACTATTATTCGTCAAAACAAAAACTAATCTTGATGTACATAAGCCAAAATACGATAAAATTACGTAAACAATATAATCTTCGATCACAGTATAAAATGTCAAGAAGAAAAAAAGTAATATTTGGCAAATGACATGCGTTTTGTATTTGGTGGCTTATTTATACATATAATTAAATATTGCTATGCGATGTTTCTCGCAAACTTTCAAATACTTTAATCGCTTGCTTACAACTAAATGCTAAGAAACGAAATGCTTAATAAGTAAATAATTTAAAGAAATATTTTGCGAAGCGATATTCAAATACTTTGCGTCAATAGAAAATTTACAACTATATTAAATTACTGAATTTTATTCTATAGTGACAGAAAAAAATCAATGAGATTGAATACTAAGCAGTATTCCATTGTATAATACAAAGATAGGTTTGCGTATTTATTTACAGATGAAAATTATATGTAATAAACATATAATCACTTAAACATATCGGTGTTTGTATTTAATTATTCTAAGTTGTAAAGTAAAGATTGAAAACGCTTTATGTTTCGTGCCAATTCTGAAGCGTTAAATTAATAAACGTAAATATATAAATTACATAATATTCATTTTACAAAGCATATCACTGTGAGAATAAATCTGTGAACAATTTCTACTACTTTGTCGTAACTGTTATCTTTTCTGAATTTATTGTAATATTTTCAAGAAATTTTTATCATCTTCATAAATACTTTACTAAGTATTTACGTATTCTCTCTGTTCACAGAATTATTTTTACATCCATAAAATAAAATATAAACTACGTGAGAAGATTCATCACTATAGAATAGCATTCCAAGATAAAATCACGCTTGCTTTCCATACAAAGTCAATGTCAAGAGAATTGTATAAAAAAATCAAAGTAATAAATAAGGATAAGCATGCTTATTTAAGACTAGAAAGTACTGGATTGATTAATCTGCTTAAAAGTAACGTTATTATAAAAGTATATAAGAGAATTCCAATACTTTAAACTCTTGACCTAGTATTACAATTTTAAGATTATAGAAAATTCTACTTTTTGCTACAAAATACGTATGCGCATATTATATCCTAATTCTTATATGCAGGCTCAATTCTCTTCACATCGCGATAAAAGAGATGATAATAATATAATCATACTAAAAGAAAAAAAAAGAACAGCATGTCGGAAGAAAAATTGAAAAGTATATCCACAATATTCATAATAATGATGCTAATAGGTAATATTTTAAAAGCTCGATCGTACCGCGGGAAGAGACACATCCACAACGCGCATCACATCCACTCACTCTACTCTCGCAATAAAATACTGTGTGTGATTATCAATATCCATACAAATAATAATAATAGTAATAATAATAATAATAATCATATCTAAAGACAATCAAGTATCGTTCACAACGCGTGGTGTATACAGCACAACTCTGCGTGTACTCGTGTGTCAACGTGTGTCAATATGTGTATTTGTGTGTGTGTGTGTGAGTGTGTCATATCTTTCTCTCTCGATATCTCTCTGTGTCTACGAGGTTACCTGCTGGCTCCACAACAGCGTGCGCTCGGCGAGCTGGCAGTCGGCAGCGAGCCTCGAGGGCAGGCTCTTCCAGCGTTCCTCCTCGCGCTCGCGGCTGCCGCCGCCGAAATCATCCTCCAGATGGTGATGATGGTGATGATGATGAAGCGAGGAGAGCCCGTGCGAGAGCGGCTGGTGATTCTCGAGCAAGCGGCCGCTACCGAGGTGCCCGATCGGACTGTGGTGGGGCGAGGGGACGCCCGGCAGCAGCGGCACGATCTGGGCGCGCTGGGCCAGCTTGTAGCTGTCCTGGCGCGGCAGGTGATCGAGGGTCGAGGCGTTCGAGGCGTTCAGTCGCACGGCCGACGCCGAGATGGACGCGGTGGAGGGCGTCGGGCTGCTACCGCCGCCGCTGCCGCGGTGACGATGGAAGAGGCTGCGCTTCTGCTGGAGCATGCGCTGCTGCACGAGCAGCTGCAGCTGCGTGCCCGAGTCGACGCTGCGCAGCTTGAACTGCGAGGAGTGGGATTGCGGCGAGGCAGGCGGCGGCCGCAGGTGCACCAGGTCCAAGTGGCCCCGAGCTTTACCCGAGTCTGGAATGCAGACGAGAGATTCTTTACACTTTGTGCGGGAGTTCTACGAAACTTTTCGAGAGTCATGGTGTGGTGGTGGCCGCATGTACGATTTTATCAGAAATGATGCAATACAGGAAGAAACGACACTGCTGGCAACTTGAAAAACCAGTTTTTTCTTTTTTTTTATTGTGTGAATCCAAAGTTCTTTGAATATTCAATTCGAAATTTATCTTTTAGAGTTAAACGCGGGCTTAATTGATGTAGGTGAATTTTCAGTGGCGAATTCAAGAATTTTTAGTGAAAATAGTAAAAGTGAAAAACACGTGAAAATAGACGAAAATCTAGAGAATGAATGAGCAGGCATTCAGATATCTGAATGAACTTTACTGTAAGTTGAGTGAGGGATATAGGTATCATGCAATACACCGTTTTAAAGGCGATCAAATTGAAAGATCCTTCACGTCTTACTATATAAATATTTAAAAATAGCAAAAATCATTGCTATAAATCTGTAGTAGTACGGAAAAGGTGCACGTGGCAAGAAGTTTTCGAGATATGTGATTACAAAGTAGACTTGTGCCTTTTTTAAATTAAATTTACTTCATAACAAAATTAGATTCTCAAGAAAATGTTATTTTGCACTTATGTCTTAGTTCGCAAACAACCGAAAAATATTGTAAAAGAATGGACATGAGCCCTTTTCCCGCACGACGACAGAAAAATGTTTTACATAACATAGTCATCTTTACATACGACATAAGTAAATATAGGAAATGTCAGATTTTCTTTCGTGCTCCGCAGCAAAATGATTTCGAGAAAGAGCGCGTATAACGCGAGTTAATGCATGAATCTCCACGAACCTGTTCTCGCGCAGCCTCTCGCGTATACTTTCTCTCTCTCTCTGTTATCAAACCGAACAAGTAAATTTCGGAAAATCACCTTGGATGCTCCTCTGCTTGACGACCCTGTCGCCGCCGCCCTGCTGCGAGAAGAGCAGCCTCGGGCCCCCGTCGCTGGCGCGCCTGCCCTGCGCGGCCACCCTGGATATGCGGCTGGCCACAGGCGAGGGGCTCTTCGGCGGCGGTGGCGTGCACGAGGGCAGGCTGCTGGTGAAGCAGCTCGAGGTCGTCGTGTAGTCGAGCGGGCAGCCCGAGTCGAAGCTCGACTCGAAGAACTCGCTGGAGGAGCTGCCGCCGTTGCTGCCGCCGTTGGTCACGCCGCCGAAGATGCTGGCGGCGCGGCTGCCGTTGACCGCGCCGTTGGTGCCGTTGCTGAGGGCCGGCCCGCCGGCGGCGTGCGCCTGCTGGTTGCGCTCGGCGAGGGAGGAGGGCGAGGCCGAGGGCGGCGGTGGCCCCCCGCCGCCGCTGCCGTCCATGGGCTCGACGAGGATGGGCGAGCTCGACTCGTTGAAGTGCTGGTGCTGGTAGTCGCTCAGCCGGCGGTTCACGATCTGGCTGTCGATGCGCTGGCTGATGTCGCGGTCCAGGCCCAGCCGGTGCTCCTCGAGCTTTATCTGCGCGTCGCGCAGCTCGTCGCCCGAGGGCACCTCCTCGAGGTCGCCCTCCGCGCTGCAGCAGCCCTCGTCCGTCGACGAGCTCGTCGAGCTGAAGCGCTTGCCGCTGCGGCCCATCTCCTCGCGACCCCTGGAACAGAGAGGGAGACACAGCTGTAGTAAGACTCGGTGCCAGTGGTGTGCTGATGTAACGTTTTTTTTAGTTGCTCGATTGTATGTATAGGTATAACAGTTGGCGGATTTTCACAGTGGCAGTTGAGAGCGTGTCAAGTTTGGGGTATTGAAAAGCAATTTTAATATATATTTTAACAGTTATTTATAGATTTTGTTTTAGTAACTACTAACGTTTCCCATTTACTGATAAATCAGTGGAGCGTTGACTTTGCGGGCAGACGTAACATACTGTGCAAATAGGGTTTCAATTTCATAATTGATTGATTTATTAATGTTATTTACTCGTTCGTGTAAATAATAATTACAAATTCGTGTAATCAGAAATTCTACGAATTTAGTCAAACTTGACACGCTCTCTGCAAGCAAAATTCATATAATATAATCAATACTTTGGCGAAGTTGAAAGTCAATGGAGTTATTGAAAAAGAAATAATGTATATATGTATACGTGCCGCATTACCAAAAGGCGATGTTCGTTATCAGCAGATATGATGAGCTATGTGAGTTATTTATTCAATATATATGTTTTACATGTTAATTACACAGATAGACGGTTTACCAAGCTATCAAACTGACACAATGATGATTTCGATCGTTATTACTGCAGCAACAAACTCAGCGCAGAGCTGGAGAAGTGTTAATCAAGCGTGAGTAATACACAAGTACAAACTACGAGCGGAGCTGAGGTTCGATGACAATTGCGAATGAACGATGGAGTATAAGATAATACTGGAGAGATTTCGTAACAAGCTCGAGATGATTTCTTTTTTTTTTTTTAATTCCGGTGTATGTCCCAACGACAGATTTACAAAGCATCGGAGTTGCTCTAGTTGATGGTCGTCTGAGATAACGATGATCGAACAGCGCAACAATGTCTTTACGAAAATAAAAAAATATATAGGGCCAATGTCAAAGATTCTCTGATAATTTTCTATCAACATCAGTTATTTATGATTTAATTTTTTTATTTTATTGTGTATAATCAATACACCAAACGTGCAAACTTTTATTATTTCTTTTTATAAATTATTCAAATTTTTTGTGAAAATCAGAGATCTTTGAGATGAGAACCAAGAATAATCAAATGAAATATCGCACCAACAAACCAGGAAATCCCAAAAAGCGTCAAATCCAAAAAGCCTTGTATAGGTATACTAAAGTATATAGTTAGAAATTTGGTAGAAATTGAACAAAAAAATTACATCAACGTTAATTATACTGTTTCGTCAAATTTTTACCAAAAAGATGAGAGAAAAGTGAAGAATGAAAAGTAAAAAAGAGAATGATAGTATAATAATAATCAAGCAATTGGCGTAATTAACGTATCGCAAAAGATCCTTAAAACTTGCAAAATGAAAAACACCGCAATGTACGTTTGAAGACCCCAAAAATGAATCTATTAAAAAAAAAGGATATATATAATGAGCGCAGAAAGTATAGAGAATAAGAAGAAACAAGCATAGGGTTGTCGTTCATGAATATTTTTTTGTTTGTTTTGTTTCAAGTGAAAGAGAGTTTACCAAAAAACTGAAAGAGACAGCCGCGATCTTGCCGCAAATCCGACCTGTCTCTCTGACAAAACTCTGTGTGTGTGTGTCACATCCTGATTACAATTTTTCTCAAGCTCGGTCGAGCCGACATCAACGTCCGACTAAGCTATCACTGCAAATAAAAAACCAAAACAAAAAAGATTAAACATAAAACTCCTTCGTTCTCGTCCTTGTTGCCATCTCCCTCCTTTCTTCCCTTCTCTCACTCTCTCTCTCTCTCTCTCCATATCCTCGTCTCTCCCCCTCTCTCTGTCTTTTTTTTAAAATCTCTGATCGATGATGACGATGATGCTTTGTTCGTATTCCCACGATGAATGGCGGAAGCGGAAGTTAGATAGAGTCGATAGAGGCGGAGGTATCGTGGCGTGTCTATGTGTGTGTTTGTTTTTTGGTGATGGTCGTGATTTTGTGGTTTCTTTTTTGTCTCAGGAGGTGGTGGTGCAGGTGTGTAGTGGTTGGAACGTGTATTTATAATTGTATTGTGCACTTTGAAAAACAGACAAATCGACGTTAGTGTAGGTGCTGGACAATTAGTGGATATATTAGTTGTTAGTTAAAAGTTGGGGACAGAACATAAAAAAAAAAAAAAAAATACAATTTTTCAGGTGTCTCTTTGTGCTCTTGTGCCAAAAAGGGGATGCGATTATTAAGCGTATGCAATGCAGTGATTAATAGTTTTAAAGTACCTCATCTACAAAGTATTTCATTTAATTTATATAATTCCTTTTATTTTTATTTTCAAATTGAAATATCAAATTATACTACCGCATAGAAAAAAAAATCCCTCGAAAACGATACTTCCAACGAACTCTATATAAAAATTACTTTTTTCCATCCGCTTCGACGTACCGCGCTCGTTCCGAGAACCAATTTTTTTTTTGCTACCTTAAGCACACACGAGATTAAATCGCGATTCGGAATCCATTTAACGCCGCTATTTTTAGCGGGCGGGCGCGCACATTCCGTATACACTCGTTTTTTCGCCGGAGCAGTGGCGCGAGTGCCTGTGCACGCGTATTATATACGTCAATTCGCGCAGCCGGAAAAGTTGTGGGTGGTACTTACAAACTATCGATCACAGTCGTTATATATATATATATGTGTATATCTATATGTATGTGGGTATATGTGTGAGAGAGAAATGAGTTTATCGGTCGTGGGAGCGCGTGTGACGTACCTCGATTTGAATTTCTCGTCCTTGGTCCGGCTTCGATGCTGCTTCAGTCTTTCGAGGAGTAAGAAGTAGATGGCGGCGTGGTGATCGTAACTGTTGTTCCTTAATGACTGCAAATGAAGAAGAATTTTTCGTGATATATACTAACAAATTAAATAAATTAACTATATCAGCTGTACGGCAAATTAGAATATCAAACTCATAAAATAGCAAATTTCTCTTTAAAACTAACTTTAGCTATAAACGGGGGGATAATTCGCACTTACATCGCGCGTGCGGGTGATGTCGATGCCGAGGCTCTGCATGAGCCTGAGTATCTGCTCGTTGGGCTCCTGCAGGGACGGCGAGATCGTCGGGACGACGGTGCGCACCGCCTCCGTGGCGCCCGCCATCCAGCGGTGGCGCTTTATCTGCGGTATCGTGTAACGCTTGCCCGGCTCCAGCACCAGCATCTTCCGTATCAGGCTCTCGCAGTCTGAGAAGCAAAATCGACAGAGATATGCCTCGTAAGATGACGTGTGTAGCATTTATTTGACGGAAATTTCACCAGGAGTTTGATTTTTTTCTTTATACTTTTGTGTATAAAGTTCACCAGTCGTTTACATTATTTGTTCTAATTTCCTAGTTTTAATACTGCAGCAATGACTATAAACTATATTAGCAAATTATTAACTATACCTTATCCTCGGTATATACAATACTTTCAAACATAATTTAAATTTCTCTGCGTAACCAACTCGAACTAAAAAAGCCTACTGTTTATTATAATCCTATTAATTACGCCGAAATGACTACTGACGGCTCTATTAATGAAAGATAACGGTGCCCTGCAAGCAAATAATGTGTAATTCAATCGAGTCTCTTAATTAACGGCCGATTATACTACCCGCATTATAGCCAAGTTCGCGAGTCGGCGATTAAGTGTTTAAGCGCGAAATCGCCGATGCTATGCGCTTGCGTTACGCCGATAATGTTTTACGAGAATTGCAAACGCGCTCTAACCCGCGGCGAAACTATGAGTTTGCGCGATTGCCGCTGTTGTACACTCGCATGTCGATAAGATCGTGTTATGTTTGATTAAATGGCCGCTTAAGGTGTAATTGAATTCGATCGATCGGTGTAATAATTCTTAATGAGTCGATAAGTTGAGAGGTGCGACAAATTAATCTTTTATGAAAATTTTGTAAATTGTAACTTCGCGATGCATCATTTATGCAATTAATGTTGCATAATTTATGCATTTGACTATAGCTAAAGTGATCACTTAAAACACCTCGTTATATAAAATTTGCATATACGTTTTATAAACGCGATCACTTTGATAATCTTTTTGCTAATTTCTCTACTATCTAAAATCAAGCGCATACATAACGCGCGCGCGCGTGCTTTAAATTTTTAATCCTCGTAGCGATATTCCAATGGAACCTCGTTTAATTCCAATGACGTTCGCTCGATTTTCACTGAACCGAAAAAGGCTTTCCTATATGTATGCATAAAATACGCATTCTATTTAGCATAAATTAAAACAGCATCTTACGTAGACTGCTGATAATTAAAAATATATTTCATTTTATTGATAAATAAAGCTCACCTGTGCTCATGAAGTAGGGGATGCGAAAGCGGCCGCTGAGCACGCGGTCGCGCAGCGACTGTAGGGTCGAGCCGTCGAAGGGCAGGGCGCCGCAGACGAGGACGTAGAGGACGACTCCCAGGCTCTGAAAGCAGAAAGTAAAGCGCGCTTTTTTATTGAGTGCCTTTGTGCGCGCGTGCGCGCGTCTGAAAACCTTTTTCAAGTAGGGGCTTTTTCATGTCGTTTTTTCTTTGCTTATATTGAAAAGGACGTGTATTTCACGGAAAAAGTTGACGCCTGCCATGTGCGTTATTTGACACGCCGTGTTTTTTCCCCCCTTCGACTATACTCTTATTTATTATTCCGTGATATTTATCGCGCTTGCGTCTTAATACTTTTTGCACGTGACCTTAATTTTCACGCGTTTGCCAAATCAATTATTACGTCTCTCGATCATGTTTACGATAATTAATATATAAATTTGCATGACCTAATTGAAAATTATTTTTTAACCGCGCACGCACGCCGGAGACGATCAAGTGTTAAAGCGTTTCACTTTATACTTGAACTTTAAAGACATACCCGAATATATACTTTCTTTTACTCGAGCCGAAGAAATCGTCGTTAAATCCGCCTATCAAGCTGTCGGGAAAAAAAAGAAATATCGATTGACGTAACTCCTCGACTTTAACTACCTACTCCGGGTGAATAGCTGCGCGAGATTTCCAACTTTGAAATTCCGGCTTAACGGCTCTACTACCGACGTTATCTGCCTATATAATATATAAACGAACGATTTTTCCGCTCTCCGGCTCTTAAAGTAGCGGAAAATTTATACGTCCGGAAATTTCGCGTCTCTTCGTTCCATTTTAATAAAGACGTATAATATAAAATTACGATGACGTGCCGGCGACGTTACGCCAATCAGCCGCTCTTATCCTATCATCCGCTATCATCTTCAACAAAAAAGTTTTGTTTTTTCATCCGATTATTATTTGAGCGCGTCAAGCGTCTTTTTCTATACGCTTCTAATCAGATTATGTGTCTCTAAAAGAATTTTTTTCCAAAGAACGGTAAAAAGTAACGTCTTTCACTCTGTCAATTTAAATAATGAATTTTTTTGTCCCGCACATATTCCTCAATTTGATTATTAACGAGCTTTTAACGAGTGCATATAATTAAGCAAGATAGAAAACTAAAATTCGTCTTATCAGCTGTCACAACTTTTAAATACACAAAGAAACGTGAAAAAAAAGAGAGAGAGAAAAGCACTTACCCAGACGTCGATCTCGGGGCCGGCGTAATGCTTGCCGCGAAAGACCTCGGGCGCCGCGTACGGCGGGCTGCCGCACCAGGTGCTCAGCCGCTCGCCCGGCGCGAATCGATTGCTGAAGCCAAAGTCCGCGATCTTGACGCTCATCTGGGCGTCGAGGAGGAGGTTCTCGGCCTTGAGGTCGCGGTGGGCGACGCCCGTCGCGTGGCAGTACTCCACCGCCGAGAGGATCTGGGCGAAGGTCGTGCGGGCGCGGGGCTCGCCCATGCGGCCGTACCGCGCTATGTAGTCGAAGATCTCGCCCCGGCTGGCGTACTCGCAGACCTGCGATCACAAAGAAGATGGGCTCTTGTTTTCAGAGTGTTTTTCACATTTTTTTTATTTAGTGTGCTATCATTTCAATTCGGATCGAGAAATTGTTTTCGTCGTTTTTTGGGAAATTCGGAAACTTTCTTGGGAATATCACGCTGAATATATAAATGAGAGATATACTTTTTTAGCTTTTCGATCCATTTAGTTTTAAGACGAGGGGACGACTGCAGGAAATTGATTTTTAAGTTCGTTCCGGAAAGATTAGAATTATTATACCATTAAAAATTCGACGTTTCATGTATGGTGGCTAGGAAATGCATTACGATAAGATAATTTTAACACGTGAAAGTCAAATAAATTAATCTCGTACACAGTGTTTTTCCATTAAAGTAGAAAGTGCGCCGTGGCTCTGTATTAAACACACGTCTGATCTCGGAATTGATTAGATTCAATTTCGATAGATTCGCAGCCAACTTTAAAGTGGAAAGTAATTTAGAAGTGCACTTTTTCCGAGCTCGAACAAAAAATTGCTCATTAAGTAAGTATCCGCGCAGAATAAACTTCTATATCTCGATGGGAATCGAGGCTTCTTATTTTTCAATTTATCGGCATAATAATGTATATACTATATATATACAGGAAGCACCTTGCGACGATAGGCGTATATATGTATAAACTAAATTAGCTTCGCGGTGGAGTTACTTCTCGCGCCCGCTTGGCGTTAAACTTTTTACATTCAACTGCCGCATCGAGTTTTGAGGGGGAGGGGCGAAATTCATTATCAGTTTCTCGAAATTCAATCTTCGCGCGGGGGGGTACCGGTAGAGGCTAATAAATCACTCCGCTCGACGCCGCGCTCGAAAGTTTTCGAATCGTTCGTAGGAGAGGGAGAGAGAGAGACTATCCCGGAAAGATTGTAGCTAGCACGGGAAATAGCGAAAACCGTAATACCGCGTAATGCTATCCTCGTTACACGTGACGTTTTTGCCCGTTATATTATATATATATACAACTATATGAATCATCGCTATCATTTTCGCAGTTGCGTTTTTGTAACTGTAAATCTGCGTCTTTATATAGGGTAGTAATTTACCGTGACAATGTGTGTCCCTTTATTGCTCTTGAAAATAATATAAAAAATGTCATATACTTCATGATACAATGGCCGAACTATAGACAGCGACATATGACGTCAAAACATAAAATATAATAATGTGTAACCGGTGATAAATTTTGATTAAAATATAATTTACAACCTTTAAACGGCATCGTTAAGATCGCGTTTCCGTCAGGACGAATTTACGTTATACGTGCATTAATGTACGTGATGCAAGATGCATTTTAACACGATGTTTATGCACGGCGGCGAGATATAAAATGAAAACAGTATCGAGTGTAAATTCGTGTAAATTAATTTTCATTATTACGTCGCGAGCAGTAATTCAGGAATGACGCGATAATGCGATTATGTGCATTCAAAGATTTAACAAACGCCTCGCGCGCGATACATATTATATTGGGTATCATTAAGATAAACAAAAACATGTTTACATCTCGCGCGGTGATTAATAAATTAAAATTCCAAACGACTCTCTCGATTGCTAATTCATTTTATTACCGCGTCGTTGTATATTTAAAACATCGAATTTGCGTAAAGTGGTGTATTTTATCTCTATAATACTACACAATTACCTTACGATCGGTAAATAGTAAATTTCCCTCAGAATATTAATAATATTATATTGCGTACGAAAAATGTATGTTTCATTTCGATTATCAAAACTCTCGTCAACGAAAACTTCACCAGATTCACAATTGCCCCCAGCAACAGCAATTGTTTGCAGGAAAAAAGAAAAGTATATAACAATGGCTCACCATGTACAGCATGTTCTTCGTCTCCATGACTTGGTAGAGCTTGACGATGTGGGGATGCTCCAGTTGCTTCATGATCTCGACCTCGCGGTAGACCTTCTCCAGGTTCGTCGGGTCCAGCTGACTCTTGTCAATTATCTTAATGGCCACCTACACACGCCCCGACAGACAGACAGAGAAAACGTCAGAATAAGCGCGAGGAGAGAGAGAAAAAAAGGCGAGCGAATCGAGGTCGCGAGTTACAAGGCGAATCGCGTGCAAGAAGGAGAAGGAAGTTTATTTTAACGCGGAACGGTCAAAAAACGCACGCGCCTCATGCCAGGCGGAAACTGTTAATTAACGTCACACGGGCGCCGCGAGGCACACTTGAGACATGCGCGTGATGTACGCGTGTATGTCTCTGTGACGCAACGTTTTTCGCTCCGAAGATGATCGTGCGTATATTCGGCGCGCTTGAGTTTCGCGAGATGCAAATTGAGGCAGTACTTATTTGTTGATGTTGGTTTTTTCTTTCTGAAAGTGTACAGTCGCCTGTCAAAACTATACGGAGTTCTCTAAATATTTAAACGAAGCTGGCGCAAAATTACGTAAAGATATACAATTATATTAATGTCCCAATCGCAAATGCAGTCGCAGAGGCAAGTTTATATACACACCCCCGCCGGCTTTTAAAGTGATTGCGTTTACCAATGAAGGAATGTCGATCCTCGGCTTACGCGCGTCGCCATCCACCGCCGCGCGCGCCGGGAGTATCATTTTACAATTGACGCGCGCGCTATAAAACTCGGGGCGCA
The DNA here is from genome assembly GCA_030522985.1 of Torymus sinensis. Taxonomy (NCBI): domain Eukaryota; kingdom Metazoa; phylum Arthropoda; class Insecta; order Hymenoptera; family Torymidae; genus Torymus; species Torymus sinensis. Next base: position 13,597 of record JAPYZP010002219.1, read on the forward strand.
CGCGCGCGCGCCAATGTAGAAGCGATTATTCAATAAGCAAAGTGAATTGCCCGCTCGCGTCCCAGCAAATATTTGCCCGGTCATCCGCGCGCAATTATATGTTGTATATATACGCGCGTGAGCTAAAGATTCTTGACTTTTATAATTAGTTGTAATGGATATCGCATAATGTTGTACGAGGAAAATGTTATAGAGAGGATGTATACGTTGTAGGTAAAAACGCATCGGGTTTTTCTATTTTGCGTAATGAGGTAGAGGGAAAATAACGTATGTATTATGATGATATACGATGCGTGAAACTTTCGCTTTCTGATCATATAGCTTTATGCGCGTTGTTGTTTAGATTCTAAGCTGATTCGATTCGATACGTAATTTAAAGTTTACAAAGTGCGCGGTGTGTAGCGTGTTTA
>JAPYZP010002220.1:0-14001 GCA_030522985.1 Torymus sinensis
AGCGCGGGGAGTGCAATAAATTTTAAGTATTCTCTCGTAATGACGAAATGCGCGCAGCTCTCTCGAGGTCTGTTTGAAAATTTGAAGGAAGGATTTTTTCACAGGGAAGTTCATATAATAATTAGATGGAATTATATATGGTGCAGATGTTAGTCGAGTATAAACAATCTGAAAATTATTTTCGAGTAACATATGTATAATATTCTCTTATATAAAAAGATTTCAATATTTGAGAAAAGTGTTGATTTTGCAGAAGAATATTATAATCTTAATGAATGCCGTATCAAAATGATAAAATTTCAATTGACCGCGGTTTATCAAGTGCGTATTAAGTGTATTATATAATGCTCAAATTTCACTGTGTCGAAAATCTAAGTTTGTTCTCTTCGGATGTACAGGAACATAAATGTAATTGAATAAATAAATGGTTCTTTTTTTTCAGTATAAAATTTTGATCTTGTCTCAGGATTACATTTTATGTTTTACATTATTCGAATGCTAATAGTAAAATTATGTTTAGTTGTCTATTTCTATTATTGTACATTTATAGTGCCAACAGTGAATTAATAATCAGATACAGATTTTTTAATTGAAACTTGAAGGTTGTAAAATTTTATTATAAAGTTAAATAAAAATGTTTACCAATTTTCTAAACCTTATTAGTTTATGCTGATATAAAAAGTCAATATATTTCGTATTTTTTAATAAAGTGTGCACACTTGGTTGTAGTGTTATTGCCCACTGGTTTTATTTGTAACTTAGGACAAAGGATCTCATTTATCGTCACAGATCTAATCAATAGTCCGAGTTGAACCATTGATGAAATTCACGACGATAAGAATCTTGCTCCGAATATTACGAATTACTTAACAATTACATAATTTAAAAGCGAAGTTCGGCCATAAAAAAGCCATCCAAAAACTTCTCTTTCCGTCTGTTGAAAAATCTGCGTTGTAGTAGTTACAATACGTGGCTCAATGCTTCGTAAGAACGTAAAAACCCCTAAACAATACATCCGAAACCTTTAATTCATTTTCCATTCGCCAAGTAAGATTCCCCTGTTTATAGACATAAAATCGGTTAAATTTACACACGAAGGTGAAGCCGATCTTTCCAGCGATCCTTCCATCAGGCTCCTTTTGCGAACGCAGAAAGAAGAAGAAGAAAAAAATCGCCAGTATACCCTATATATTATACTCTCGGCACGAAAGAACATAACATACATGTGTGTATATCCCCCGGTCAAATAACAATCGGCTGCCAGGGCGCGTTTGCACGACACACACACAAGATACTTATATACAATGGGCACAGCGCGCATCACGCACGCCGAAAGCCACTTAGCGTCGCCGTCGTCGTCGTCGTCCGGCAACTCTGCGCGCGCTGTAGTATACAGCCGGGCATCCTTCCCGCGTGCGCGCGCGCGCGCGTCTAGGTATTTAAAATGGTCGGGCCGTCCGGTGCCGAGCGCCAGTCTCGCCTCGACGTCCGACCGGCGCGAGTCTCACTCACACATACAAAGACGCGCGCGCGCGCGCACACACAGATATAAGACCTACCTATAACTCGGCTATACCTGCGCGCGCTGCCCTTTTCGTTATCAATCATCATTTCATCCGGCGGTCCCGGACGACACGACGCTCTCTGTCGGTGCGCGAATGTGAAGCGACGCGCTGTTTATATAGTGGAGTGTGGTTTGTTCTCCGTGCCGGTTTTCCCTTCGCCGTCGTTATGGCTCACGAGAGGATGCACTCGCCGATCGCTCTCACCGTCTTCGTCCTGCTCCCGGCGCTCTTCTCCTGCGGTGAGTATATATATACATGTGAAATGCCATTGCGATGTGCGGGTGGATGAGATGAGCACTATAGCGCTGAGAGTTCACGGCGGTGGTGATGCTTACTATGCAGTCGCTCCGGTTCGTTGGGTATTATACTATTATATATGGGGGTATGGGGAGATTGGTGAGCCATCGGAATAGTACGCGACGGATCGTGTTTTCGAAAATATATCGTGTGAATGAATAAGTCGAGGGTTTGATATAAGGAAAGGAACGCAAGCGCGCTCGGACGTTTGAGTCAGCTGGGAGGATGGGTTTGTTGACCCTTCGATGAATCAGAAAGATTTTTAAAATTGATTAATTTTTTTTTTCATTCCTGCGCCTGCGGTTTCTTTATCGTGATGTATATACTTTTCCCTACCGGTTATCTCCCGAGTGATTTCATATGTGACACTCATAGTTATACCTGAAACATGAGAAATGTGGAATTTTTAAAAAGTCGCAATAAGTTAGGAAATTAAGCAGTTAAGGCAAAGTTATATGCGTGAACGTTAAATAAACTAAACGTTAAGCTTTAAAAGTCCTGTCTTTGAAACTTAATTTAACTGACATAGCGTAACGCGTCAAAGGAGTAGTAACTTAAAACAAACTTTACTCAATATACTTTAAGTAAAGTGTACACTTTTTCTAACTTTTTGCGTATACTTTAAAATATGATTATCGTATATTTTTTAAGTGTGTCTTGAAAAACGCCTCAATTTAAACAAATTTCAAAAAGATAATTATTTGAATTAGTCATAATAATTAAATTTACGAATACGAATAATTTGCCAAGTATAATAAAAATTATTTTGAATTACACATTTCAATTAAATCATGCTACTGCGGGTGTATGTATATAATTTTATTCTATTTCGTAAATTGAAATTTGTTCCGAAATAGAGTGATCTAATTTATTCCTTCCTGTCTAATAGGTAATGTCAGGCAACTACTTGTTGCGGCATAGCCGTTATTTCGTTTTATAAAATATTTATTAATTCTTTCAAAATATATTCGCCTTAAAATGTTCGTTTTTATCGCGTACATGAGTGTAGAAGTATAAGTTAGCACATGCTGCTATGAAACTGAAGTGACGTAAGCGCAGGAGAAGGTGCAACGAGAGAAATCCTGTCTCGACTGCTCAAAGTGAAAAGCTATTTTAATTGTAGCAACTCGATTACTTCTCGTTTCTATCAAACATAGACGCGATATACCTAAAACCAACATTTCTCCTATAGACAAAATACAATATATATGTATATGCTTTTCCAATAAACTTTGGAATATGCGCCAGCCACAACAACCTCTCAGATGTCATTATAAATTTTTCATAATCGCGCGCAAATTGTACTTCCGTCATAATTACGAGTACACGTCCGTTCGTTAATCCTGAACGAAAGTAATTTATGTACGACGTATCCTGCAAGCGCCTTTTTCTCACTCCTAGCGCGCATTTATAGCCATTCCGCAGGATATATATAGGCAGCAGCTTCTCGTTCGGGAAAGTTAAGAGAGTCAGTCGGGCATGACCGCGGCGCATACCTATATAACAGCCGTATCATCCCCTTTACGTTATAAGTATAGTCGGATCGCACGCGCGCGCGCTCACGGCTATGTGAGAAACGAGATCGCGCGCTAACCCGACACTATGCAGCCTAATGACGCCTCGATATATACTTGCCGCGAAATTATTTTACGCTCTTTGAAGCTCCTGTATGATAATTCGATTTCCGGATGATGGAATTAACTTTGCGCGTGGAGGGAACGAATTTAGAAATAAACGATCTCATTCATCGTGCGAGCAATGGAAGTAAGAATGTCATAACTAAGTTGATTAAAATAAGCATTCTTTCTTAATAATATTGAAATGTAGTGATAAGTCGCTATACCGCACATAATGAAACACGTGTCTGTCGCTAAGATTATATAAATTGTCAATGCTTTATAAAGGTATAGACGAAATGCAGTTTAGTTATTCTTAGTGAGTATTGTTATATTGAGAATCTTAAATAAAAGGTAATAAAAATAAAATGCATATACCATTATACCAACGTAGGTTTAATTTTAAAGAACTGCAACCTTGCGAAGCGCCTTCTTACTTGTCTACCGCACCAAGTACTTTCATCGTTGTATTTCATAACTGACTGGGAAAATTATATGAAAATATTCTTTAATTTAACCAAAATTACAATTTTCATACAATACAAATGTTGACAAATAAAAAATCTATTATTCAATAATTGTTACTCATCATATTATCAAGATTAATTTTTCAACTTATTATTATTACATACAAGGATGTAAACTATTATAATGGGAAGTGTTACAGTAATACATATTTTTGAGACTATGATTTGGATTGACACAAACGGTTTTTATGACACTACACTACATGGTACTCAACCTAAGTGAAGTATAGTAAATTTGAAATGATTTCGATACAATTTTTATTCTACAGAGTACCTTGTAGATTAGCACGGGAGGAGTGATAAACGAATCTTTTCAATAAGTCGCTCGACCAGAGATTAAAAAAATTAGCATGACCCATGACAAAATATAATAAATCTTCAGTATCAAGTTCATCGGTTACTAAAAATAAGGTCGCCAAGATTAATAGCGTAGACACAGCGATCGACGATATGAATGAAAACTTGTGAAACTTTTTACATCGTGATCGTCTTATCGGCCGCATCCCAACGACAGAGCAAAGTTTACGCTTCCGTACCGCGTGCAATTTTTTTTTTCCATAGTCCCAACGGAAATAGCAAAAATTCACGCTGCATTAATAATGGCTATTTGTTGTGGAATACAGTGCGTAATGTAATCGCGAATCAAAACGATTCTACCTCGCTTTGCCGAGCGCGCGCACCTCGAGAGTTTATACAGAATCGCCGCGCGGCGAGCGACGATCTGATAGGGAGGGTTCGCTCATTACAGGATAGACCGACAATAGAACACTTATCTGTCGCAGCGTAATATTCGATCTGGAAAAAAAAATTCTACTTGCGCGCGCGGGACTGGAAATTTTTAACCTTTTTCCTTGGCGTTTTCTCTTATGTAAGCGCCGATCTATTGTTCGACGCAGAAAATTTCATGTTCTGAAAAAATTGTAAAATGCGGTAGTTTTCAAGTTTTTGTTCGAATATTAAGTCTCATTATAGAGCGACTTTTTAAATACCTATACTCCTACTATTCAAAATAAATAATCTTCGTATGGACACAACAGGAAATAATGTTCTCGAAAATATAAATAAATTATAATTTTTATTTTTGTTCAAAGTAGCTTAAAAGTAAAACAATGCTCAAATAAATAAATAATACATCGATGCTGTTACACATCCGCCTTTAATTTCGTCTCATGTGATGTGAACTGATGCGTATTAGTTTTTAGAAACAATCAAAGACGCCATGTCATTAACATAAATCACCACGTTAAACTTGATTTTTTGCGCAAACCGGTATTAAAGGAAAGTGTTAGTCCAAATAAATTATACACTGACATATGTTTTGTAATTGCACTGATAATCGAATGAGAATTGTTGGCAATCAGGCACAACAACAAATAAAAAAACGGAACAATTGAATAACTTTTATCGTAATAATGACAATGACCTTAGGAAAAACTCAACGCCGGTCGTAGATCGGCGATAACGAGGCGCGTATACTTACTTCAGCCGCATTTTTCCATACCGTCGCTCGTTTAGTTCTAGCTGGCACTTTGGTGAGTGGGTGGTGCGGCGACCGGTGGATTTTCGCACGTTTTACTTAGCAGCTGCGCCTGTCGCCAATTGTGAATAACGATTAGACCTATAATATTTGTTGCATAAGGGAGGACGCACTTACGTTAGTCTATAAACTTTTGGGCTACATTCAAATGCCCGTCGTCGTAATTTGACGACTATACGCAGTATGCTTACGCACATCGATAACGATCTCTTTATACTTGATTTAGGACGATTCTGGTAGTTTGGTATTTTTATTTTTGGGATTTAGTCACAGCATTTTCAAAATACCGTTGAGTAGTTAATAGAAACTTATATATAACATTAAGTTTTATTTTTATAAATAGCTGCGCATAGTAACTTGAGAAGAAACACAAGAGAATGACACACGAAGAGAGACGGTAGAATATAATTTATAAAACGCTTAAAATTAAAAATCACATTATTTCATTATCATTAAAGTCAATATTTCACTTTTGAATTATCAGAAAATTTTCATCTCGGCACTGTTTTGAATTATAATTCGCAATATGTAGAGGGACGTTCCTAAACGATGTTAATTGAATTTTTATACCAACGGCACTAAGTCATTGACTCATCGATCAGTGGCAATTTGCCAATAATTAGGATCTCATTTGAGATGGCAGATGTCACTTGTGCATTTTTATTTAGTTTCCATAAATTTCCGACATTACATTGTATAACAAGTATGTACATTATTTAGTAATTTATCATTTTTCTTTGAAAATGTTATAACATATAATACATCACTTGTACTGATGAATCTAAACAGTGTTACCAAATAAATCTTAAAATTTTAATTTATAAATGAGGAATTAAGATGCGTTATTTTTAATCCAATGTATAAATCCAAATTTAGCACTAAAAGATATGTAGATAGATAAACTGAAATATAGTTGTTGTAGATATCGATGAATATTACGTCATAAAACTATTTATTATCGGTTATTTTAAAAGTCACTAAAACCCTCTAAATGCTTACCGATTAAATAAGATAAGGACTTTATTCATTGCATTTTACGAAAATGTCACTCACTCCGGTATTTAAGCGCTGGGTCAACTATTTCTTTGTTACACCCAACATACCCGACATATGCACATAGCCAGCCATCGGTCGATCAACTGTTTAACATTTCACATAAGTTGCCCCGTCATTAAGCTAATGAATTAAACGACGGTCACTGCAGCCGCGCACATAAAAAGAAACCGGGAAAGCTCAATTAGCCGAAAGCCGCGTCGCGAAATATACTCATATAAGTAGCGCGGCAACGCAACGCTCGCTCTCGCCCCTCAAATGCATCACGCCCCGGCGAGGCATGATTTACGCGCGGAAAACTCTCAAGATCGCACATGTATACTTATATGCACGGCGCGCGCCGCTTTTATTTTGGCACCGGCTGCAGGAGTGCGCCATCAGAGGCGTGTGATGTGTGGCGAAGCGTTTTATTGCCGCCTTCGACAATTGCTCTACGAGAGTACTTAATGGCTGTGGCGCTGCGCACATGCGGAACTGTGCGCGGCAGTTTGGACATTTTCCCGTTCACTTTTGCAGCTGATCTTCCCGGGTGAATGGCAATATGAGATGTGAATAAATTTTGACAAAATTTCAGAGCATATTCTCTGTATAGACTTATTTTTCTTACAGTCATTCGTTCTTGCAGGATGTCTTTGTTTCAATGCGCGCGGTTGCAAGCAAATGAAAAATCTTGTCTTGTCATTTTTCTCCAAAAATGAACTTTCTCGTACCTTTTGTACGGTCCCGCCGAAATTCCGCATACATTACGTATACAAAATGCAGCTCATTGTACAAAATGGAATTTTCGTTTTTTTTTTCTTCAACAAAGTACTTTTTTCAAGGAAAAAGTATTCATACTACTTAATGATTTATCGTGTAAGGTAAAATGAGAAACCGTGAGAAAAACTACATTTTTATTCGTTTTTTATTTTGCGAGAATGAAAATCTATTATTTGAGCGTGTAGACATTGAAATGCAAAAACTAACTTATATTATAAAAAGTGATTTTTCCCCAAATTGATAACTTCCGTTTAATTCTAATTTTTCATTGTAGCATAATCAAGAGATAATAATAATTCAAATTTTTACATTCTAATCTTATTCATGTATTATATAGAATCAAATAATTTGAAAGAGCGTACAAATGTCGTGATTAAAACTGTACAAACGTCTTAATTAAAACCATACAGGTAGCGTATACATGGTATTTCTAAATACTTTTACAGATATTGCTTGCAAAACAGAGAATTAATTTTTTTTAAATATATAATCAGTTATTGCTTGCATTATTAACTCGGAATTCTATAAATTACATTTCATTGTTTTTGTGTCAATACAGACATTAAATCTTGTATTCAAGTTTCTTTCTATAATTAAAAATACAAGGGCGAATAATGTATTTTCTCGATGGTCAGAATTCCATTATTACTCCAGCTGACTCAACAAAAATTTAACAATTAATATTTAATTATGATCAGAAAGATGTTTGATAAAATCGGTCATTTTTACATATAGGTATAATTTCATTGCATAAACTTTTTCATGGTATCAAACCACCTTTCGATACGCGTATAAGTAATAACTATACCTGGAAAATCTGACTCATTGAGCATTCTTCAGGTTCTGGAAATATAAGAAACGTCGGCGGCAATCATGCGCGCAGAATAGACACAATACTGTGAAAGATAGCGCAACGATTATTTCTTACAAGGCGTGCGATAGCAGCAGGCTACTTTCCTAACGTATAAACCTACTTGCGACCAGATTTCGCCGAGTGATCTTTTTGCCGTTTAAACAATAGACTGATCAGGAAGTGCGCTTTTTCTTACAAGAATGCACTCGTGAAATTTTATGAAAAACGTTGATTTTAAAACATTCTTTTTTATATGAAATAATTATGGGTTATAAAATATAAATTTATATTTGAAACTATATTATATATAAAATATATATTGATAATTACAGACATTGATTTTGTTAATCAAGTAAAAGAATCTTCTTATAAGGACGTGCATGATTTTATATGCTTCTATTGTTAAAGTATTTTTTATATATTGAGAAAAAATTGCAAGAACAGTTACCTACTAGACAAGACATTTTTTGTTAATTAACAAGACTATTTGAGAAAAATTCTTTTCTTAATTATTATTTATGATGATTTTCAAAAAGTGTTGAAAGGATAGCTTTTTTTACCATTTCTGCTTTTTCATTTGACAACAAATGTTGCAATTATCTTCACTTACATGATAAATTAGCGTAATCAAATGTTATCCAATGATTTAAACGCAATGAATATCAAAATTCAAATCTGTAAGTCGTCTGCATAATAAATGAAATTACTTACATGACACTCATCAATTCAAAAAATTCATTGTTTTGTCAAAGTAAGCTTGTTACGCTCACATTTTGCACGATTAAACTAAAATTACTGAGATCTCTCAGAAATAAATTTATGGCAAGAAATATCTGCACATTTACACATTATAATAGTGCGTGCGCTATAAAAAGAAATCCTAAAATAACATACTATACAAAATTTTAAAAATATATACAATGCGTTACTATATATTGTACAGTCTCGCCAAAATGAAATTTATTTCAAGGATAAAACGCACCCGAGAGCAGGAAATGGTAACATTTTACCCGGAATTTATAACTGATCATTAAAATATTTTCGGATAGAAGTACCGAGTGATTCATCTCCGAACTTTGTAGAAAGTCAAGAGAGTTAATTAAAATATATTAATTTAACATATTTCATTAAGAACTCTGCCGCGGAAGCTCAGACTATTGCAAAATTGGGTACTTTTGATAGATATAAAATAATGAAACAATTATTTACTTGATTAATATATTAAAGTTTATGACAACGTAAACTTAAATTAAGCGCAAGAAATACTCGGCTACATATAGGGAGGATGAACATAAAAACTTCTTTCATGATAGTCTGCGGCGACTAATAGCTTGTTGCGAGTTATTTTAACCCTTGGGTAATAAAGGGATTTCGAGGAATTGCATGATTCAATTGTAACCAACGAATCTTTTTAATAAGACATATCTCTTTAACTTTTCGCCCCGACAACTCTCCTCTTAATACGAACGTTTTAATACTTCAAATTAAACAAGTCAAGTATTTGTAATATACAAATTTATAGAGTGTATTTCCCGATTTATTTATAAAATAGGTATATATAGTTCTACGAAAAGTAGATTACGTGAATAAAAACGATATTTCTCTCAGATTTGTATAATGCGCGTGTGAAATTTGAAGTTCATAGAGGATTTTCTTCTTTGATGCGTTACTTAGAACCGTATAATTGAGGTAGTTGCCTTAATTACGTCGGGGATTAACCTTTTTTTTTTTATTAAAAAGTGAACTTGAACAAATTACATATTGTTTTGAATTAAGTGCTACACACGACCGTAATATTCCAATTTTGCAAATTACATCTAGTTTATTATTACCGCGCGTGTGCTCTCGGCACTCAACAAATTCACTTTTACGCGTATAAATTGCGAATAAAAATGCTTGTTTCTTCAGCGAAGGACCCGACATCGGACTGTGCAAACGACACGCGCGCAGGCGGAAAATGTTTTGCACGTATCCTCTAATTGGCAGCGCGTATACGCGCTCGCAAAGGACGCCGGGGTTATTACGCGAGGATCCACAATTTTCTCGCGAGCGCGCGCGTATTGCGCGCGCGGTAAGAGAGGCGCGAGAGCGAGATATTACGTTATGTTACTTACCCGCTGTGAAGAGATGTCGGGCGATAGCTTACTTACATAAAACAAACGCAGTACGCCCAACTATAAAAGAGACTATGTAGTTCCTCGGTCCGCGTATGTAGGTTAATATCGAGATTTTATTAGCGCGCTTTTCGAGTGGCCGATTTTTGCATGCGGAGCCACGCGCGAACTGTAAGTACGTATACCTATATACAGAAGCGCTTGAAAATTGCGCGTAGATCCTTGGGACTTTTCGGTTGGCCAAGATCGAGTGCTCGTATGAATAAATATGGGTAATATTGCGAATAAGCCGAGCATCATTTGGCATGACAATGGAAGATTATGGTCGTCGATTCGATTTTCCGTTTATCCTTCTGCGCGTGTCTCTTTCACCTTAGCTGTATCCTTTTTTCCTGTCGTAACTCATCTCTGCATATTAGTCGTTAAAAATGACTGTTTTATCTCCGTTTTTTTTTTAATCATTAAACTCTTTTTACCTATAGCATGATTATCATTGAATATTTATAACCATAGTATAGCATATCGATAAAATGAAATTTGATACACGTTAAGAAATCTTAAAATCTTCCACAGAATAAAGTAACTGCAAGTTATAAGTTCCACTCGCGCAGGGAAAGTCGAATGAGTGACATTTGCAACTGGTTTTACAAACCCCCATAGAAAGTTGAAAAATTCAAGTAGAGTAAGGCAGGAGTTCAGCAGATTATTAAGCTCCCACGCCATTTTACGACGATGCTCGCATTTTTAAAACTTTCTATATTGTCACTATGTTTTCTTACTCATTAGACGTAATTACGAGTTCTAAAACAATATAATATTGTTCGGTACACGGTCAGGCATAATATAACGTTAGTTATATTTATAGATCAATAAAAACAGTCGTGCACGATAATTATACTTTTAAATTTATTCACAGAAGGCTCTATTTTAGATCAATCGTATAATACCCATTCGAAAAATCGCCGAAAATTCAAGCTCCCCGAAACGTGACAAGGGCTCAAAGCAACGCGCGACTTACTTACACCCGCTCCTGTTATGTTATCCAACGGGACTTGCGACGACAAAAAGAAACACTACAAAGGCTTTCAGAGAATAGATTCTTGTGTATAGAAAACTATAGGGAGCCGCAACAAACGTTATATACGCGATGGTCGAAGCGCGCAGAAGTAGCCGAGAGTTACCGCGAGCTAAGCAGCGGCTTTCACCGAATTTATTAGTTAATTTACGAGCGTACACAAAGTTCGACGTCGCGTACTTATATATCTATACTCTCGCGCGCTATACAGACTCTCGGCCCCGCGCACGTACCTAAACGCAAGTACGTGCGTTGCGCGCCGGCGACGTGGAAAGCGTGACCGCGCGCGCGTGGGTTATTCGCTCAATGACGCGCGCGTTCGCAGCCTTCGTATGCGCGGGCCTGTGTATGTATAATATATAATAGAGAAATATTGTCACGAGCCTCCTCGCCGCCGACAAAATCGAACGCCAAGCGCGAGTTACTTAATGGGGGGAACGTGCCAATTCCGAGGAAAACAAGGGGTTGCCCTGTGACGGAGGAACCTATTCGCACGTAATCCGCTTTGTTCTCACGCGCGGTTCCCATATCGCAAGTACGAATGTAGGCAGAGACGGTGTCAAAGAAAGTGTTTGACTTTCCCATTCCTGCGCGCAGCCGCGCGAGAGTTGGTTGTTCTATGTGTGGAAGTAAGTATATTACTTCACGTGTGAATTAAGCGCTTCGCGCGCCTTTGTATATACTTAATGGGTGGAGGATATAAGTGTAGAAGGTATAGTGGAATTTCAGTTGGGCTCGTGATTTACGTTTTTATTTTTCGCGAAAGGTCCACCTTGTGTATATGGGAATGCCGCCAGAAAGACGAACGAAAGTAGATAGTCCCAATAACGATTTTTCACTGTAAATTTATCATGCAAATTTATGGGGGTATTCACAGATTACGCACGCACGCGTGTATCCCGTTTCTGCTTTGCGTATATAATGTATATACGAAAAAATTTGACGATGTCAATAAAAAAATTCGTTATAGGCACATGTGCGCGCGCCACTGTACCATTATACAATATCTGGAATTTATAAACAGTCGTTAAATTACGAAAGTTACGTGAGTCGAAGAAGAAAAAAAATGACAGACGAAAGCTATCAACAGTAGATAGGCTGAATTTAGAATTGTGTAACAGATCGCGATAGACCTCCTCTCCGCTCTTTATTACACTAAACAATAGTCGTGGGCTCCTCTATTAAGAAAAAAAAGGAAACAATCGCAGATAAATTTGGTGTGTTACCTCGCACTACGACTATATATACGCCACACAGGATGCAGGTACTTGAGAGTAAAACGGAGAGATTTATGGTCTTCATCATCTTCAAATTTCTCCCCTGAACGCGCGCGTATATGTGTGTAATGACGCTAAGTTATAATAAAGATGCTCGCACGCGCGTGTAGGTATATAGATATATACAAACAGTGTGGTCGTCAACCCAAAATCCACCGCGCGCGTGTCGCTTGGGGGTCAGGGCGAATGATGAGCGCACTTGGCACCGGAAGCTAATTACGTCTGATGGCTCTTCTAACGTCCTAACACCCGAACCGAGGTTCCTGTTTGCGATTAGTCGTTATAGTGAAATTTATATTACACTTATTTAGCGGCAGAAATGTTATTTCTGGACGCTTTGTTATCGCATCATATCAAGGATTTAAATTGCCCATCATAAATCGTGTAACGTCTGAATTACGTACAATAAGCAACGCAAATCTTATTAGATCTACAACAAACTAATATATAAGGTACATAAAAAAAAACAAGTCAAAAATTGCTCTATTATTTTCAAACATGTCGTGACCATATACATATTTTTAAATGGCGAATTAAAATCTATTCATATAGGGAAATTAGCTACACGAATTCCACGAATCTATACAACCCCGAGAACGGATGAGTTTTTCGTGCGCGCAAAACGATGTCGCGTCGCGCGGCAATTTGCGCACGTGATTTCGGCACTTCCCCATCATCTAATACCTCGCATGCGAGTGTGGAGCGCGTGATATGCATCACTCATCTCTCGCGCGCATCACGAACCCGCGAGTATCGAGCGCAACGACCGTAAAGAAGTCGGCCACTCGCGCGAAGATACCGAATCCGATAGCTCTCGATGCGCACACACATCGCCATTGGCATACGACGAACAATGCTGGACGCGCATAAACACGGTGCGCTTACAACAACGTTTTTGTTTTTATTCGCCGCTGGCATTGGCGCTTGCTTACACACACACACAATTGCCTATATATCGACACACTTGTGGTCTCTCTAATCGTATCTCGTTTTTTTTGTTCTGTCTGAGCAGGTGCAGCTGGAGCCACGGGCAAAGGACACCTCGACTTTGGTTACAGCGGGCCACACGGTGAGTTTTCGGCTGTGTGTACTTATATACGATCGCTTGCTCTCTCACGTTCGCACAGTTTCCATACCGGAGGAGGCTCAAAAAGTGGCCTTGCCTGCCCCGCGTGTCTAGGTGGATCGTGCTTGCTCTAGTTTACGGTAGCTTTGAACGCTGAGTGATTGAGCCTTTTTTCGGGATTTTGCAAGAAATGTCGATTGTTGTTTTTTCTTTTTATGTTATTACTATAATGATGTTGTGATGCAAACGGAAATTTAGTACT